>JXXA01002309.1:0-15908 GCA_000956255.1 Anopheles punctulatus | reverse complement strand
TTTTTAACAAAACTATAAACATTATCAACACACATTTTAAATGAAATCGCATCTGATCCATCCTCATTTTTCAACATTCATGTACAATCATCGTTTAATATAAGAAAGAAATATTATTTTAATATTCCTAAAATAGATTATTTTTTAAACATTAACTCGCATCTAAATCGTTTTCATTTCAGTCATCCTCCAGTCTCTGCTGCATCATCATAATCATCGCTTGAAAAGCTTCCGGAAAGTGGAGCAAAAAGCTATCTGCCTCATCTCACCGATCCGAGCGTCCCAAGCGCTGATTGCATCTCACACCGGATGGAATCTTGGATCGACTCGAATCGCCACGATCGAGGAGCTGCATTTGCAATTCCTCCTCATGGCCCACACACTCACACAGCGCGAGGCAGGAAGAGCCGCCGATATCGATCGCTGTCGTTTTCAGCAAACCTGTGGGCTTTTCCCTGCTTGCATTATCTCCCTTAGTCCTGGATGGATGGATGGAAGTGCGATTAGTGGAGCGTAGGGGATGCAAGGTGCCGGAGGACAGGGTTGGAAGTACACGTAACATCGCCAACTAGTAGCCATTATCTGGTTCAAGCGGGCTCCACCGCGTACCACAGCTCGAAGGCAATCGGGTGTCTTTCTTTATGTTTTTGTTTTTTTTGCGTGCGCGTCCGTCCACCGCGAAGAAGATGAAACCGTGGGATGGAAAACCTGTGCCGGCCGGTCGGGGCTGGACAGGCGCGTGGTATGTTGCAGTAATTAGATCAGTAGTTGCATCTCCCCTCGGACACGTTTCGAAGGAAGCCAGCAAAACTCACTTTCGGACTCAAACTAATTATTAGTGAGAGGAAAATGGCCACCTGGACCGTGTGTGGTTGGTTCCTGTTTTTTTACACGCTCGCTTGTCGCTTTTCCCTGCACCGAGTCGCATCGTTTGCTCCGGTTTTGTTCGAAGCCGCATCTGACCGGACCGTTTACATGAGAAGCGGTGTTTTCGTTTTCGTTTGCAACGTGTCCGGCGCGCTAGTCGTCCCGCAGCAGGAGGAAAATTCCAAACAATCTCTCCCCGGGTGAGTATATGTGTGTGCGTTGTATTGTGGAGGTATTTTTTCTCTTTCCCTCCACCGTAAAACACTTAACGGCGATGACGTGTGCAGTAAAGTGCATTGAACAATTTTTTAACTAAAAAAGTTGTACAAATATCGAATGGATCGCTATACGACACGATATTGTGTCGACTGTGTGGTCCGGCATTCCGACACTTCCCGTCCCGGTTAAGGCACCGAAGTAAAGCGGGGTATGTGATGAGACAATCTTTCTGGCTGCGGTAGTACATCAGTTTGCACTTGTTGTAGCGTGCAGATGATGCAGTGTCCAGTTTCATCGATGTTGTCGATGAAAATTGAAGAAAGTGTTCATCGGGTCTGGACTTAGGCTTTGCAATATTTGTGCAGAGTGAAATGTAGGAGTTTTATATTTTTTATAATTAATTATTATTGTGTTTGAGAAGTTTGCTCAAGCAAATTACTATTTAAATTAAATTAATGCAATTGTTTGAAATTTTTTCATAACGAAATATCTAAATTTTATTTAAAAAATTAATCAAGACTCCTAGACCAGCAGGAGTTTGACACCGTTCTACTCAAAGTCAACAAAGCTGAGATGATTGGTGGAAATGTTTTACTTCCGGCCATTCTTCTTCAGCAATATCGTAACAACTTTGACATTATAGCTAATTCTCCAAACAAAACGATCACGCATCACCGTATCGCTTAGAACATAAATTTCTCTTCCCGCGCATGTTTACAGCTAATAAAACCAGCATGCCACTTCCTACAGCGGTACGACCATCCGAGCCTAATTGTTGGCGTTTCATAAAAGCACCGCTTGGATGGTTCCCGCCCAGCACAATCAAGCCCGTACTAAACACTTAACACCTCTGACAAATTTTACACCACGCGTCGTATCATCAATATCATTAACTTGCAGCCAAAGAGCGCACGAACACACATCTGGAGTTTTGTTTTCTTCTTTATCCCACCATCTAACTATCATCAAATCAAGCCAAAACCCACCCAAAGCGTAGACGCCCGACCGACCGACCGATTGCCGTGCAAAACGCGCCATGCTTTAGCCGTTCGGACCCGGCCAGTTTAATCGCTCGTTCCAATAACATCAAAAATCTATTTTCTCTCGTAGGCGACATCGTCACCGGGTGATCGCAACGTTGTAGCGGCCATCGTCGTCGCCGTCCATGTCGTCGTCTGGCCGATTTGAAGCAGATCATTTTACATCCTCCACGCGGAAGGATCGCACGAGCGGGGCGAAAAAAGAAACGAAACATTATTTGAATCGAGCCGAGGTCCATCGTCCGCTCGCGAACGCTTTCCACCTAGAAGAGGCCACCTCTAGCGCACCGGGCAAGCAAGACCGGGCGTACATGCTCGGTTGGGGGAGTGAAACACGCTGAAACGACGCACGACACGACCCGTGAAAGTGGTTCATTTATCTGTAATTTAATTCCTGCCTTCAACGATCGCTTGCCAAGTCCGCCTCGTGCCTCAGACCGGCGGGAGAAGGATGCGAGGGTCGATGAATTACGAAATATTTTACAAAATCGAAATTAATAAATATTCACCACATGCCCCGGTTCGGTATTTGGCGAGAAATCTGATCATCTCCGCGCCAACACGATCACGTGAGATTTTTCGATTTATAATTGTAATTAAATTAGAAATGCATTGCAAGGGATGCATGAGGCGGATAGGCCGTGAAGAAGAAGTTGGCTCGGGAAGCAGGAATGCATACCAGAGACGATCGTTAGATGATGCAGGAAAAAAATCCGCATTAAATAAAACATACCCATCGTTTGGGTCGCGCTGGTAAAGAACAGCAACTCGAGTTTGCTGGTTTCTCTTTTCTTCTTTGCGCGTAGAAGCGAAATGAGACGATTAAAATGGTTAAATGGTTGACTGTGGGTGAGCAGTTGGGCGCGCGCGCGCGTCATTGCGTCCCCTAGTTACTGGTTGGAATTTTCAAAACATGAGCGGAAAACTCGAGCAAACAAACCAGGGATAGTCAAGCTTAAGATAATATAAAACATTTTATCAAAAAAAGAAATGGTGAGAAGAAATTAAACATACTCATAAACATGATATGAATCTGAGATGAAATTTAATAATGTTTGCTGATGAAAACATAGTTCAAATTATACAAACCTCAATGCAGAATCTACACACTGCATCGTTTACCCCTGACTAAGAACCACCCTGCATAGAAGAAGAAAGGAGTTCGGCCGATCGAACACTAATTAAAATTGAATGCATTCAAACGTTTCGCGATCCGCAATCTTGCATTTCTTCCATTCCTTCTAAGTCCTTTTTAGAGCAGCGATTTGATTTGTGCTCCGATTTACTTTAAAGGAAAAGACTGCTGCTGCTGCGGCTGCTGCTCATCCACGTGCCGCGTCGTGTAGCACTCGCATTGTGACGATTCCGATGCGACCACGGCGATAGAGGCGAGCAATAAATAACCCCACGCCAGCGTCGGTGGTGAATTTGAATGCGAAAAATGTGGTAGCCGCATTGCTGCTGTTGCTGCTGCTGCTTCTCCCGCGGACCTCACGCTGAAACCCGTTTGCGATCGATCGGATGCGCATGAAAATATGCACACAACCACACGGGCACACATACCGATCGCATCGATCGTCACGGTGATCGTGCCGGCCTGGTGTGTATAATCGGGGCATGTATTTAAAAGCGCACCCGATGGTACATTTTCCACGCTTGGCGCGGAGAAAATCGCCGTTTGATCTACGATTATGTGACGGTGATCGTAAAGAAAACGGGCTTGTTTGACCCGATAGCGGTGTGTTGATAAAGCCAATAAATTTCACCTCCACTTGCGTAGCGAGTGCCGAAAAAATCGTCAGCAGATCCGGGACACCGAGCCGAGAGTAGGGGTAGTTAATTCGCGAGCAAATGCACCTTCTTTGCTCCTCAATTAGCGTGCGTGTTATCGTAATTGAAAGCTCACTGACTAATAACGCACAAATAACAAGCTTTACCTTTGTGTGGGATTAAACTCTTCCCCCAATTGGTGGGACGACAAGTGCCGAACACCACCACTGCATCACCGAAAGTTGGTCGAGAATTTGGTCGCTAAACTTTCGGCCTTACTTTTCATCGGTGATCATCGTGAGTGTGTTTCGGGCACTTTCGTTATCACTTTCGTACTCGACATTTCCATTAACCCGGCCTGCTTAACCTGGCGTGTGTTTTAGGATTTGCAGCCCCGGCGGTTCGGGGTTTAAATCGGTGATTGAAGTCAACTTGCCTCTGCACTAATTAACGCACGATCAGCGTGGCGGGCGGCACCAATAATCGCCCCAATATTGGTTTATTCCCACGGAGGAAATCAATAAACTCATAAAATCTGGATTAAACTCAAGGCTGCCCTTTTTTGGGCTTGGGCGGTAGGGAGACCATCCAGTGGGAATTACGGGGGCAAAATATTATGCTAAAAGTGTTCTGCTAATAAGAAGCTCGTTACAGTTTATCAATTATTAATAGCATCGATTGATATTGTTTCGTTCGATGTTGTTTTAAATGCGATTTTAACGGTTACAAAAAAAAAAACAATCTCACTGTATTTTTTTTTGGGTCATATCGAATGGGAAACCGATTTGATGAAGCAGAACCACGAGAAATATTTTAATGTCAATATTTTTTGGTTTATTTTTAGCAGCCCAATACCGTTATCGTTGGGCTACCCGCAATCGAATGTTTAAAAATTAATCCTTTATCGAAGCAATTTATACCTCTGCAGAGCACGAGACTTCGGCAACCAGCAGGGTACCGGTAGAGGGCAGGATTGGCTTTTTTATTTCCTTTTTATTGCTCGCAAGCAATTCGCTTCACGGTCCGGTATGGTGAATTTTCTCACGTTCCTCGCAAAAAACTATCCGCGATACAGATCATACATCGAATTCCGGTCGAAAAAAAACGAGCTCCAAAAATGAACCGAAACCGACACATCGACGGGTGAGTGATTGCGGCGCACTGATAACGCCGCGCCTTGGAACCTAATTAAAAAATTATCCCGATACAAGATGCGCTCCTGCATTCACGGAACCGGGACACCGCTCATGAGCAGCGACTTATCATGTACGCTTTAAAAAATAAAATCAATAAATATCAAACTCTCCGAATTGCGAGGCTGGCACGTAAAAAAGCAACGAAACAAACACGAAAAGTACCACATCGTTACAGGGACGGCAGTGTCGGAGCGATATCGGAAAATGATAAGTTTATCGGGCAATTTTTATCGCACCGAAATTTCTCTCTCCCCCTGGTGGAATGTTTCGTTGCGAATAAGGCGTTCGTCGCTTATGCAAGCGCACAAGTCGTGTATGTGTGTGTGTGTGTTTGTTTTTTTTTCTCCAGATCGTTGTCAAATTTGGACCGTTTCGTTTTGGTGGTTCCGCGAAAGCGCACTATCTTTGGCACGAATCGAAGATGGCTGCAAAGCGAACCATCGACCGAGTCGATACAATCATTTACAGAGATTGCGCATTGGATAGTCGCCTCGATAAGGAAATGCGGTAAGCGATTTTTGCGAGCTTCGCTTGTGTGCGATTTATTTCTTCATTTAAGGTTTGTCATTTCAAGCCGTTATCACTTGAAAAGCCCATTACGGGAGATAGTACGAACGGTTATCAGGCTTTTGTCACCTGGTTCGCCTCAACAATCCATTGCACTGTCATCGTGTCAACGATCGTTCTGACATTTAGCGTAACTACCATTTTCGTGTCCCATTCCCGCTTGTCTTTCTATTTCCCACCCGTGGTCCGTCCGGGGCCTGTGGACACAGAAATTGAATAAGATGTCAATTAGCGGCTTGTTGCGGTGTGCAAGGGTGTCCACATCGCGTCCGTATCGACCGATCGTGATCGCACACTAGCGACCGCACTCGCTGATAAGCTATTATTAAAGCTACGATACCAAAACCCCAAACAATCGTTCTCTTCCTGCCGGCCACTGGCGGAAAAAAGCCATCATTTTTTATGGGTTCCGTGTGCGGTGTGTGGCGCGCAAAATCATCCGGTACGTTGTGGCTTGTGTATGCGTGTGTGTGTGTGTGTGTGTGTGAATTTTTTTTCAATCAAGCGCTTGTTGTTTTTCGTTAGGCATGTCTATTTGGGGCCCGCCTGTCGATGACGGCCGATGACGGCCTCCGATCGCGGTGTCCATCCGTTTCTGGTAAGCGCGTTATGATTTATGGATGCCAGTCGGGGAGAAATCAATTTCTCTTTCGTGTGGCCATATCTGTGTATATAGGGCTCACACAACATCTCCTTCCTTCGATAATTTCATACTGGAGAGCGTTTTTTTTTTGGGTTTTTTCGAAGCGAGACGACGGTCGGCTAGCGCGGCTTATTATTATCCCGTTTAGGAGGCTTTGGGGCGGTGCATGGTTGTGATCGCTCCCTTCTGCTTTCAACAGGAAATTTCTGAATCGTTTGCTGGAGCGATAAATACGAAAAAAGTAAATGAAAAATGTATCACCTCTCCTGGATGCATCCGTCAGGACTCATCATTAATATTAATATTTTTCTGCTAGTGTTTTTTTGTTGTTGGTGTTAACGGAGCGTTTTCGCTTTTATCTTTCTAGGAAAGATTAAGCCCATCAACACACATGCTACACCGTACCTTTATCCAAAGGTAAGAGCGGCCTGCACCCTCTCGGAAGACAGACACCCGGTTCGTGTGGTGTAAAAATGTTAAAGCTCCTGGATAGTGAAATCTCGTCCAATCGATCGATCGGGCCAAGAAAATTCCTCCCGTCCGAGCCGACGATCGCGAGGGAAAGCGATTTATTTATTAAAACACAGATAAAATCCACGAACGCTCGCAACAGAAACGCATCGTGGCGGCACTGCCAGATGCGAGCTGTGAGCAGCGCCAGTGCTGAAAAGTGAAAACTGGAGTAATTTGATAAAGGTTTTGCCTCGGCCAATGCTCGCCACCGATGGAAAACTGGTTCCCCGTTCTGTGCACCTTTTGATGATGGACGCTTGGTTGCAATGGTGAGCACGATTCCGGGAGATTGTCCTTTTCGTACAGGGATCTGGCGGTTCGTGGTCGTTCTTCTCCTCTACTCACTATCCATCCAGGTCGGGAGAAAGGGCTCTAATGCAAAATGCACCGTAAGGAGGCAGACACGACGTCCATACTTGGTTGAGCAGAGCGATATCTGATGCATAAGTTAATCGAAGCTAATGCAAGCCTCATGGGCATGGGGCATGTGTGAGGGGTGATTCGGTTGCTGGCCTGTTTGCTGGGCGATAAACTACAGATGAACCTCGGTGGGTAGTCGTTCGTATTGGTGCTGGAATTTGATATTCAGCGACGATGACATAAGTCGAGGGTAATTTGCGGAGTAAATGGAATCCCTCCGCTGGGTCTCGTTAGAAAGAGAAATAGTTTGAGCTATTCAGGTGCGACATTTCTCAAAGGAAAACGATGTCAGTGGTATTGGTTGCTCTTTTTATAATTTCAAATATTTTTTTATTGCCTGAAAAAAATTGATAAAATATATCTTAAACGAAAGGTTAAAGGTTAAATGTATCTAGTAATAGAAAAATTCAAAATTTTCGAAAACATTACATCATCTTGAGTTGATCTTGAAATCAAACGCGGACGATCGATTGAAAATTGACTATTACCATTGTCATTGTGCGGCACAAAACACAATAGCTATCCACCCCAGCATCCCCTCCATTGACCATGATCCAATAAATGAACTACTCCGTCCGTGCCAATGTCTCATCAATGCAAGCGCCTGCCGTCCCACGCCGCCATCATTATACACCCATCATCAATTTCACGGTGCACAGCCATTGGCATCTTCTAATTCGGAATTTAAGACTTCAATCATTATAGGAAACTTTAAAAAAAAAACACACAGAACCAACACAACGGCATCGAAATAAACGTAACGAATAAAATCAACCGCGTACGGAAACGAACGAACCAAAAACAAAAAAGAAAAGAACAGCAAGCAACAAAGCACGATCGCGAAGAGGCACACGGTTTGAGACAAATCGATCCCGAAGCGAAAGCAATCGTGCGCGTTTTCGAGGGCGACAGCACATTGTTGAAATGTTGTCACCCGCGACACCCGCGACAACCCGCACATCATCCGCGAACCGCGTTCCCGCCCGGGCGTCGCAATGCAATCAAAACTCGGTGAAAACAAAGCTCATTCAGTCGGCGCAAAACTGAACCGGTGCCCGTTAACGGCACGGCGAGCTGTCTTTACTTCCTCCCCCGGCCGGCGACGAAGGAAACGTGCGCGCACGCTCGTAAAAACTAAATCAAACCGAAACCAATTCCATTCGGGCGGAGCAAAAAAAAAGTGAAAACCCCCAGCGCACAGAAGAAATCGAAACGCAGCATCGGATTCATTCATCCGAACCGGTGCGCGTCGCGGGTCTAGCTTTTCCACACCGTACGAAAGGGAAATTTGTGGTGACGGGGAGGAAAATTTCCCTACCCTTCTCAACCTTCCCTTTTTCCAATGAAGCAAGCAGTGGAAGCACGATGAAAAAGCGAAACAATTTTTCCAATCCATCGAACTCCCCATTTCCGAATCGCGCGCTCCACCGATGCTCTCGTGCCGCGGTCGCGGCGCATAATTTATCGTCACCATTTAGCGGCCATTACCGTTCATAAATATTAGAGCAAACGTTTTTTCGATCGATGACCGCACCGGTTTTGCGGCGCAGGCTACGGCTGCGATGGGCACCGAGGGAAGGAAATGTGAGAATCCGGCCTAATGATGTTAATTTACGGGGCTAATAATCGTTCCCTTGTCGCCGGAGGTTCGGCGCAACGATAGTGGAGAATGCGAGACGCAGGGTCGCACGAGATCGTAAACACGGAAGATGATCACTTTCGATCCGTCCTGCCCCTGCTCCGCACGTTTGGAGCATCCAACAAAAAAAGGGATCAATAAAATTTCAAAACACCATTCGACCTGCGCCGACATGGATCGAGCGGAATGAGAAGAAACGGCGTACAGAAGATTCATTCGAAGCGGAAGCGTGATGACCACTAACGGGCTTGTGTTGTGACTTCGAGTTTGATTGTGGCCGAACTTCCGTCCCCGCAGGTTCGTACCTACTTCCACCGGCATCAGGAAGCAAGCGGAGACACACAACCGTCCGTGGTTCTGGTGGATGTGTTGTTATTTCTCCTCATCTCTCCTTCCACCGGCAAAAAAAAAAGTTTTTGTGGGTCAAAAAGTGAAAGGTTCCACCTTGCCCGGTTTTGCTTTGAGCTCAGGTTTTGGCGGTTGTTTTGTTTTGCTTTTGGCGCAGAGATGCGGGTGAATTTTGCTGAAAGAAATTTATTACGTAAAATCGGAGGATTCGAGAGGAGCAAAATTCTTTTATTTTGTTGAGTTTTTGCGAGGAGAATTCGGAAAGAACGCCTTTTATGGTGCAAAGCGATTTCAACTGTATCGCACGGCGGTACAGCAGCGAGCGGCTAATTGAAAGTTATGGTCGAGTCGGGCTCAGGTTTTGTCGATGGTTTCTGAAGGGTGCATTTAATTGTGCACAATTAAGTGTTTCACCCTCTGGACGGTTTTGTTGAAATAACGATAAAGTTTATTTATTTTCATTGCGTGGAGCTACCGTTTGCGCGAGTTTCGTGCCAGGTGTGAAAGATAATGATGAATAGGTTTCGTAGGATTTCTCACACCCGAGGCGAGAATGTTGGAGGCTGAATTCTTGACGCTGACAACTTAATTGAAGCACAAAGGACAATGTTTCAAGAAGGGTTTTCTTGTTTTTGTTTTGTTTAATTAAACAAGATATTTATTTAAAAAACAGTGTATTTATTTTACTGTATACATAAGTATTTAAAATAGCATTTAATCAGCATGTACTATAAATACAAAAAACAAACTTATTTTACAATGTAAACACATTACACTAAATTTAAAAAATATCCGTCTCTCCTTCCACGAAGCCATTTAAACGAGCACGTTAATCATAATCGCTGAAACCACATTGATCCTGGTCAGTTTTACCACGTATTTCGTGCTACGAATAGCAAAGAACACACAAAAACTTCCATTCTCTTTGCCCTGTCAACTGCCGCCGTCCTCCTATCAATCAACCTGCCAGCCGATCAATTAAATCCGTGATATGTCTTAATTGAGTAAAAATCGCCTTACACCGGTACTCCCATGCAACAGCAGCACAAGAACCCTTCCTACCACGTACGATGCGGATTACGAATAGATAGGCAAAAAAAAAAATTGGCAACATCTACTGATTACCCTGCTTCAGCTGTCGTTCTGCGGGGCTGATCGATCGATAGGGTGATCCATTTTATCGAACCGTGTTGATCTCCCGTCATGTCTCGTGTGCTTTGACAGTTCAGTTCCGGTGCGGCGGGTTGCGAGTGACGGTACGTTTCCTGTTTGCTCAACAAGGCGCTTCACCAGAGATCGTAGAACGTGATCACCTCCTGAGGCGGAAGCCCGGAGCTTCCAGCGAAATCGAAATCACACCGGAAAGCGGAAGAATCTCACGAGCCGTGCAGGATCGCAGGAAAGCATAAGTAAGCCAGCGCAAGGCAGGCAGCCCCGGGAGCAACAAATAAAATCTTCCCAAATGATAGTGAACCGAGCCCACTCGGCCCACTCGCGTGTGTCGCGTCACGGGCAGCGTCGTGTCGCTGTCGCGGGGCGGGCGTCTTATCTCGCTGCAAACATCACTTCTGTCACACGTTGTCCCTGGGAGCTCGCGACAGCCAGCCAGCGCTCCGTGCGCGATGTGCTACCGCGAGCACGCCGCTACCGAAGGCGGAAATCGGGCCCCGGAATCAGGGCTCGGAATCTGAAACCATATGTTACACGGTGAACATGCAGGAGCCGAACCACACAGTGGGAGGTGCCGACGACGAGTGGCCCGGCGAGCGACACCGGACACCGAACGGAAGATGCACGGCGAAAAAATTAGTGATTATTAGCATTGGAACTAGATGCATGGGATTGTCTTGTTTTCTACTCGCTGGGCTTGTGGATCGCTACCGATGTGGTGGCTAGATCTTGATGTCCGATCTCGCCCACCTATCATGTCTGGATTTTTTTAATTCTGTTGGTCTTTGATGATGGACAATGTGGTGAGGTGTTGATGGTGTCTGCCGGAGCAGACAATTTATTAAGATTTGCTTAATAAATGCAAATTAAAAGCAATGCGTTTTGACACTTAATAACCTTTTTTTTCTTAACACTGTGAGACGATTTTAAACATTGTTTGTGAAAAGACATTGCAAAAGCGTTTATTCTCGGAATTATCGTATTTTTGATAAAATTTAGCATAGGAAAGAGTGTTTGAGCAAAATGTGTTTTTATTTTCGCTTGAACCATCCAGTCTATCCCATCATTTTCATCTTTCATCTTTTCATGCTCACCATCGTTATAAAGATCACCTAAAGAGCGATATTCCCATCACATCATCTCATCCACCCAGGTTAACCAGTTAGCATCGATCAAACGATTTTACAACCTTCCCCACACATCGGACGGAGGCTCGACGCCGGTGACAAAAATAATTAATAAGAAATTAAATTTCATTCAAATTGGATCCCCTACGGCTGCGGTGTTGGTAGCGGTGGGAAAAAAAATTATCACCACCAGCGAACGAACCGAACGAGCGACCCAAGCAAACCATCCCATCCAGCTGTACCTGCTGCCGGTTGTCTATCCGGAGAAGCAGCGGATGAGCGCAGACGAACCCGTTCCCACACGGGGATCCCTATCGAGATTCCATAATTATTATTCGAACAGAAAAATGCGGCGGGTTTTTCTTTCTCTCTTACTCTTTCTTCGTATAGTATAGCTTCGTCAACTAAGACGCAATTTTATCGCGCAGTTGCAGGTAGTTGCGTATCATCTGTTTAGATGTTTTATATTTTTTTTATTACCTCGCAGTCCTGCTCTCGAACACTTTATCTTGCCGATCTGGTGGCAAACACATACTTATAGGCTTGTTTAGCAAAACGGTGACTAAACACGCCACTCGACGGAGCACACGATTGCGTACGCCAAGACGATCGCGTAATGCGGTGTACCGATCCTCCCCTTCTGTGCGAGCGTATGTGTGTGTGTGTCACTGGTTTTTCTTTCCTCTAGGTGCTTTTCGCGTACACATGTTGCGCATCATCATCCTCAAGCCACCGAGCGGAGATGTCGCATACGCGTACGATGGCCGGTGATTAATGAATGAATTTCTGCCGGCGAGTCGGGGATTTTCCATTTTTTCACGTTTTAATTAGAGCCATGCTCACACAACCACATCCTTTCCTCCCGCAGGGTCCATCATCGATCGATGATCGGTTTACGGTGCGTTTGCAGAGCGCCGAGTATGCTTTGATCTGAACGGTTGCGCGATCGTCAACAAACTTGAAGAAAAAAAAATCTACACCCATACCCGTGCTGAAAAAAAAAAACACTCGCATCACAGGCGGAAAGTGCAACCAAACCAGATCAACCGAACCGAACGGCCGGAATCTTCGGCCGGAACGGAACGGAACGGAAGGCGATCCGCAAGATTCCCGTCGATCGATTCGCGCTCGGTACAAACAAATCGTAATTTTAATTGGCTTCGGAAGCGAAAACTTTCTATTTCATTATTTATTGTGGTTGTCCCTCTCGGCGCCCACCGGTTGCGCTAGCCGTTTTGTGGAGCACACGAAGAAGCGTGGAGCGATCCGCGGCACCACGATGCCATCTGCCCATCTTCCGGGGCTTCTTCCGGCGCCGGCGGTGGCGGTGGTGGTGGTGGTGGTGGTGGTGGTGATGGTGATGGTGACCAACATGTGTGCCATTGTGTAATTGATTGCTACCTGGCAGCATACTTCCCTTCGTGTGTGTTTGTGTGTGCTAGCGCGCGCTCTCGTAAGCAAAGACAGTTTTCCTCCGGCAGCCGCAAGCAGGTTTTTCCTTTCGTGCGCGTTCAGAGCCGGGGTTCGTCGCTTGGTTCGACGAGCGCGAGAGGATGAAGTCACTTGTGCGGTTTGTCGGTACATGATGTTGCGCAGAACGCGTAGTTCCGTTCACACCGAGCGAAATGAAGGGAATGTCTCACAAAGAGATGATCTTGAGGTCATAAAACCTGATCTTAAGGCAATCTGAAAAAATACATGTTTTCTAGCAATATTGTTTTAAAGTTTTATTTCACGTTCTGAAATCAAAAATGAGTATCAACATTGTACAAGTAGCAAATGCATTTTGTGTTCCTTTTTATGAAATTATTAGTTTAACTATAATATAAATGAAATAAAAAAAAAACACTCCTGGAAAAATCATTGCCACATGCTCCACGTACGGGAAATATAAATTAATCTTTATTATTGCTATCGCAGTACGAGCTCAGGTGTCATAAAAGCTTTTTAATATTCAATGTTTACCCCGGAAAACATATTAATTCAAAAGAAATACGCCTAACCTGTACGGCTTTTGTCCAAATACCGCTAAACGGCAAAGAAACAGCGGGGTTCTGGGATGAAAAGCGTCCTACACGCTACCCGATTGGGAAACGCTCGTTGGAATACCGAAGCCACCGAGCGCCGTTTGTGCACCACTCGGTATGGACATTTGAAGGGAAACGAGATCACATAGCCTCACAGCCGGAGGGCTTTTCCTTTCGGTCACCGTCGTCGTCGTCGTCACAATTAATAAAGTCACATAAAATTAAACACCAACCGCACCGTTGGGGGAAGGGTGTCGTCCTCTCAGCAGGAAATTGAACGTACGACATACGGGATCAGCCACGGGCATCGTCCGTCGCGGTGTGGCGGAAATGAGCGGTCATCAAAATGTACGCATAAATTTCTGCGCACCATTCCTGCCTCGCGGCGTTTGCTCTGGTTTTCGTTTGGTTCTTTTTTTTTTAGTTGTATGTCTTCGGGGCAATCGCGTGGCGCGCCAAAGTGTGCAAAAGTTCATTTCTTTTATCGGTTCCATTGCGTACGCTATTGGGTTTCCGCTGTGGGTTCACGTTTTTTTTAACCCATTTGGGTACGACGTGGATGCTGGTGTGGCGAGAAATAATGGTTTGTTTTATTTTGTACGGTGCAACCCCTTAACGCCCTGCGGGTGATCGATTGATAAGGGGCTTAGGAAGAGATTGAAAGTAGATTCTATTTGAATCATCAATTATAAAATTTAGCAATAAATGTATGAAGATTTTTACTAAATCAATTTATTCATTCAAAGTAATTTAAATTTAACAATGGTTTGAAATGCATAATAACAGTACAAAAATGAAAAAACTGTGTTTGAGTTTTAATAGTTTTGAATACAATCAAACTGCTTTCATATTTATTTCAGCGAAGAAAACAAACTTTATTTGGCTAAATTAAAAGGCAAACTTACTTTAACGGATACAGTATACGATTAAACCGCTCTTAATTATATCTCTGCAACAAATTCAATATCTTATCTCAATAATCTGACGAAATATAGCCCTTCCTGTTGTGAGCCCACCCAAACCGTTCGCTAACCATCTCCTCCGGATGGGATTTCAATTTCAGCTGCCCGCAACATCACATCATAATTAGACCAAAAAACCCTAAACAAAACCAACTCGCCAAAAAATCACCCTACCCTGTGTCTTCCTTTCGTCTATCTCTGTCACACATTTGTTCCACTACGGTGTCATTCTTCGATTTTTTCCACCCGTCCATCGTTTATCACTTTAAGACATCACCGATAATCTTCGCCTGGTCGAACTAAAACGCGTTACCTCCAATGCTAGGACTGCCAAAGGCGAAAGGCAAACGAAAGGCGTTGACCGGATTTGATGATTTGACAACCAAACCTCCAAACCTAACGCCCCTCTAAGAGCCACGCACGACCTTCGCAAATTGTTTTTACTTTCCATTCTTCCTTCCCCCCTCCCTCACGCCCCAGCAGCCCATGCCGGAATCGTTAATTTTTACGCTGTTGTACTTCTTTGTTTCGCTTTCCCTCCCTTTCGTTCTTCCATCCGATCGTGTTTCCTTCCGTTTTGAGAGCTTTGCGTTCGCTGTAGGTCTGCCAGGGCTATCTAACTCCTACATCGATTTAACTGGTTCGAAATGAAAACCACATTAGCGAGAGGTGGACCTCCTAAAACAAAACGAAAAACCGCAAGCGCGATCATGTTCGTGAGCGACGGGAATCATTTTTCACATGAGCATTTCGTGTCGCGTTTGAAATCGAAACATCGCGCTCTTCCGAAATGGTGCCCTCGGTTCCGTCCATCCGTCATCCCGGCCCGACACCTGGGGCCGGATCCATCCGGACCGGTCATGGGCGGCCAGTTAATCAAGGTTTCGTTTATTCGGTGTCGGGGCAGGGTCAAGCCGGGTTGGAAAAGACCGTTCGAGAGCGAATGAGCAACGCCCGTTACACCATAAGGACGAAACGGATTTGGTAAACTCGTTCGCACATCGCCGACAGAGTCTATTGTTGTGTTGTCATTAATTAGCGATTCTGGGTGAGGGGTGTTTGCTGAGTAAAGTGTATGAAAGTGTATGTTTTCATGCCATGAAATCAGTGCGAAAGGTTACTGTTTTATTCGGTATGGACGTCATTAAAAGATGAGAAGAGCTTTGATATGCCTTTCGACAGTATGTTTGTTTCAATAGTGATTATTCGCATGAAAATGTATTCATTTAATTATTGAAGTACTTTTTATCACTTCAAACACAAAATGGTCAAAATACAATATTTCAAACATCAAACATCTTCAAATACAAAGCAAAGTGTTTGCTCTTAATTTTAGGTTTCAGATGAAACAAAAAAGTTTTTTTTCTGTCTCTTCTTAAGCTCACCATGATTCACACCAT
>JXXA01002307.1:0-13447 GCA_000956255.1 Anopheles punctulatus | reverse complement strand
CTTTTTTTTTTTTTTGATAAACATACACACCAAATTGTGTAAGCAAAATGTTACATAGCTCATGGCAAACATTTCTTAAATAGTTTAAATTATAGAACTAAACACGCTCCCTCCCTGATCGAAACGGAATTTACGTGGTAAACACACGCGACCAGCAGCTGTTATCGGTTATTAACGATAATTTACCGCATAATAATTTAACGTACCACCGGTCAACGTCTGCCACTCTTGTGGATGGCATAATAATTTGAACCGAGCCCCAAATATGGACCAATTTCCTGTAGTCTGGAGACAGGCAAGCGACCAAAAACCGATCCGTCGAACATTGTCTTCGGGTTTCCCCTTCTCCAGCGGCCGCTATTGCGACGTTTTTGGAACTTTCTCCGCACTCCGGCCCCAACAATGCAGCGGGGTTTCTTCTTCGCCGTGGTATCACTTTTCTCCGCACCCACCCGAAACCCCCGGATCCCGTTAGCGAATCGCTTCCGTTCCATCTGTCTCCAGCTAGGCCGTTCCCGTGCATGCAACGGTTGCTTTGATTTGGAGCCGTTAAAGCGACGGGCAACGGGCAACGGTTGGGTAGTGGGTTGGAGGGTTTAGCGCGTACGGCACCCCTTCCCCCCTCCCCCCTTTAACGGGGTTCCGAATGAACGCATCTATTTTCCGCATCTAGACGCTTCCATTGATGAGGGAAAGCATGGACCTACGTCGCAGCAGGCGGGTAGCGACGGTGCAGAGGAAGAAGAAGTGCCAATGCGAAACCATAACAAAGAGGCGTGGAAAAACACATTCGCACACGCACGCACCCACATGGTTCCCCCCGTAACACAGGGACGGGAGTAGGAGAGTTGTTTTTTTTTTTAGATCAAGATGAATGGGATGCTGCGTTGCGAAAACAACAAGAATGGAAACAAATGAACAAAAATGAGAACACATAAAACAGCAAACTTACGGTTCCCGGAGCATCGGGGCAATCTTGTTGAAGCACTCCATAAACTGGCCATCTTTGCAGACGATGGTCGGGATCTGGGGCGTGCTGCTGACGTTCAGGATCCGGAACAAAATGCACAGTATGACTGCGATGACCGCCAGGAATGCGGGCGACATGGTCTTGCGCTACGATTTCAAATTTACACACACAAACTTCCGAATTCCGGTATCGCTTCTGCACACGAAAAGCAAGCGGCCCCGGACGAATTCACACACCCAGTTGGGGCTACCAGTAAGCAACACATCAAACACAGCACTTCGTTTATTATTTCAGGTGCGCTACGTTCGTTACTCCAATGCCGCATAGACACTCACACACGTCTTCTGAACGTTTCCTCACACGCAAAAACGATAGTACGCCCGCCTAACTCGGTTACCGGGAGTTATTCAATGGTTCCACATTCACTTTCCACACAAACGGACAAGAAGTGAATCAAACTGAAGCACACGCCTTCGGGTGCGTTAAAAATTCACAGCGTTGTATTTTTTTTTCTTTCAACCATAAGGAACGAAAAATTACGCGCGCACTAATACGAGGAAGCAAACGAAGTTGGCTTTTCTTCCGAAAACTAATACCGGATGTCGCGCGCGCTATGTGGAAAGCCGTGGTGTCTCGTCTCGAAGGAAAATTAAATATAAACAACTAGTTCGGAACATTCTGGTTTAACTTCACGGGGATTTGACGTTTGGCGAAGGATGTAGGGATGGGCGTTTTGTTTTGCGATCGAAACGATGTAAGAGGACAGTGTAAAAATTTTAATATTTTGAAAAATTCACAATAAAGTCTGTTTAAAAACATTTATTTTATATTCAAAACTATGAAATTTATTCAAAACGAAAAGAAGACAACAAAACATCTTTATATTTTATGTTTACTTATCGGGAATGGAACACTTCCATTCTCATCTAGATGGGATCGCAACCATAGTCCCATCTTCTTTGGCCCACCATTTCTGTGTTGTTAGTATGAAACGTAAATCGATTGTAAACAAAACATTCCGGTAATATTTATGTTTTATCTTTCCGGTAATATTTATTTTATTCCGGTAATATTTATGTTTTTTTATGACTAAAAAAACTATCTTCGATCTGCTGTGATCCACTTCGAGTGTATGAAATATATCAACACTATGTTTGAATTTCATGCGTTATTAAAGAAATGTTTCAACCCAACGACTAATTGAGCAATATTTCAGCCATACATATCAACATATCAGCCATGTCAGAACGTTTTCTTGATTTTTTCGTGTTGCCCCGACTTATGCTAAGCGTTGTCTGGCGTTACAAATCGGTCATTACACAGCGATCGCTTCCAAACAAAATAATAACAATAAATTGCAACTTCACTGCCACGGTTGTATTATGGGGTTGATTGGACGGAGACGAACCACAGTGCTGTTCCATCAGCGAGCTTTGAACTTTGAACGTCCATAAAGCTTTCGCCGTGAAGTATGCAATCAGAAAGCTTCTGTACGTTGATCAGTTTCCTGCATCACGAACAAAATATCTTCCTTTTTATAATTGAAGCAAATTCTATTGCTTTACTTTACTACAACAATTACAACAAAACGTTGTAATTGTCGAAAAAACGCTTGGTTTTATGGAAGCTTGACCTCTACTAAAATCCAACTAAACTGAAAAACTGAAGAAATTTGATATGACGTCATCCAACATAATGCAGGTCCTTATGATAGAAGAAAAACAGATGCTGCACATCTTCGGGTCATTTCTTATGTACACATTTCCTCCAACATTGCAAACGACACGCAGCGCCACGTTCGTTAATCATGTTTCGTCTTAACACCATCCTTACTTGTGGCAACCACCAACAGTGTACGAAAAGTGTAGTAGCACGTCGTCCATTAAAAAAACGAAATGATTCCGAATAAAACAAAACAAAACGAAAACAGCCAGGAGGAGCATAATCAAGCCGTGTGCTCGCTCATCTAGAAGATGCAACGACCGTTAACGGGCAGAACTCGCCTCTGTCGTTCGGTGGAACCGGGAACCGGGCATGAACTTTTAATTACTTCTTGAACCTTACGAGCAGCAGCAACTTCAGCAGCTAACAGTTGATTCCCATGAGGGTTGAAGCTTACCCGAAGGTACCCACCGGTCGCGCAATGATTTCCGACAACGTGCGCATAAATAAAGTACACACTTTTACAACTGATAATTATGACACCGGCCGACGTGTACAAAAGGTCCGACCCACCGTCCCAGCCGTCGTAATGGATGTTTATTTCTGTTTAATTGATCCTGAAAGTAATTTGACTGATCAAAGTGCTGTAAGCAGGTGGTGGTAGTGTTGGTGGTGGTGTTGGTGGTGCTGTCGCTTCGCTGCTTCATCTTCAGCCCCGTTGGGTCCGCGTCTGCGGCAGATAAGAGCATTACGCGATCGCGCGAGATTGGATGTGTGGTGCAGTTAATTAACTGCACACGAGTTGAGCTGATCTCCTTCGGTCGTGCGTCTCCCTTTCCGAAGCAGAGACGGCCGGGCATGGGGCGGGAAAGTAAAGTAAAAGTAAATGGGAGAAAAATAACCTCCCCGCGTACGCGTAAACAAACAACCTGGGCACCGTCGGCGAAACGAAACCCACGGAAGCTGGGATGTCGTTCGACGGAGCCGATTTTCGCAGGTCGTTACCGGGCGCCGGGAAACTGGTCAATAAATGTTCGATATGTCATCATTACGCGGTAGATAATTTGTAGACACGTTTGCTAATTGAGCCATTAAAGGGTGCGTCGGGATGCGAGTAATTATTTAGTGCAGAATGTATGTTGATGCACATTTTTCCCCCGCTACGGAGCAGAGAGTATATTATGTTTAGTTTATCGTCGTGTTTTTTAGTGGCATTGATGCTTCGGATCGACACCAATTAGAAATTGATCTTGATTGGTTCATTAATCTGGGTTTTATTTAATTTCTCTACGTTTCTGCACCCTGATGTTATTCTTGTGGAAAAGTACATCAATCTCATTAATCACAAATACAGAAAATTGCTCTAATGAGCTTAACGTTCTCCTTCCATTCCTGAACATTGCACTGTGTGTTTTTTTTTTTATCTTAAAAAAATATCATTTTTATAAATTTTAAACTGTCACTTGAAATAGTTCTTTTTTACGTTTAACGTATCAAATTGATTACTTGCAATGGCGGATGTGTATCGATTTCACGCGATTTTGATCTACTAACCAAACGTATTTACTAGTACAAGATTGAGCCGATAAATTCTTCAGATTGAAGATCAGTTTTTATGAGATGGCCAAAAATAATAAAATTATATGTTGATTGATGGCGAGACAAAATGAATAGCGAGAACAGTTTAAGACCTTGAAGAAAAACACTAGACCTTGCACTCTGTGAGAGTCTCCGAATATTTAATTCATACGTTTAAAATTAACTTCAAAACACCTGTTGTAAACCTGTGATTTTGTTAACGACCTGTATTCGAGATCATCACAGTAAACTTAAAATCAGAACAAATAAAAAAAACAATGATCATTGAAGCTGCTTTAATTGACTTAATCGAAAGATCGCCGTTAGATTCTCCCTTCTTATCAAAAGGGGTCATTTAACTTAAGCATCGCTCTTCCTGTTAATCAGATCAGTAACCCGCCTCGGGTGCTATTGTTGTGGGTACGCTTTAAAGAAATAAAACATAAAAAAACAACAAACACCTACGTCTAATCTACAATTAACGCACCGCAAAATTGTCTTTCAAAATCGGCCTTGTTTCCCACCGGCTCACGCACAGTTTGCTATTGTTTCCAGGTTGCGGTCAGTGTCCGATACGAAACCACTCCAGGAGGGCGATCTCCACGATCTACACATTGGCTGAAGAAAGCCGACGGTGGTTCATTAATTTTTCCACCAAGAAAACGGAGACACCTGCGCGTGTGGTGTAGCGTGGCAAATTTCGGCAGCCAATCGCCGATGTTGTTCTGCGCCCGGTCGCGGGATGATTCTGTGGGGTTGGCGAGTCACTGATTTCAGTTCAACGACACGCCCGTGCGCCCTCAGGCGGAACAATTTATGTCTCCATAGTGAGTCCGTGTGCTCTAGGGAGTCAGGTGTGGGGGAGAAAGAGGTACAACTACCGCCCACTCTCGCCCACCAGAGAGGGTGGAATTGTTTTGAAGCGTTATTGTTCCACTTCTGGTTTCCTTTCGGTTCCCCTGGCCCGGTGCGAGGTGTAGATCCGTATCACGCCATTTCTGTCCTCACTAGGAAAAATAAAAACACACACACACAAACATAGAGAGTCTGTACGAGTGTGTCGCATTGTTTCTTGGCCCGGGAGAGCTGCTTATTTTAAAATCAAATCGGCACATTCAATTGTTGAAACTGGACCGAGCAATGCTGCCCGCGAAGGGAATCGAAAAGGTGGAATGGAGCGTGGCCGTGCGCTCCAGAACTAGCGTTCGGTGCCGTAAAGTCAAAGGTCTAGAACGGTGTGGACTCTCGGCAACGATTGTAAGCTCCCCGGACCCCCCGGTTTAGTATATCATTTTTTGCGCTAAAATACGCGTTTACAGCGCCCGTGCCTCGACTTCTTTCTTCTGGCCGAATAATAACTTACCGGCACATTATGGACACGCTCAGTGGCGGCCGCACTAAGCTGAGGTTATGTTCTTTCGCCGCTTCCTTCTGCCACCTGTTTCGAACGACGTCGGCCCGGATTCGGATCCCTGATCCCTTCTTTCCAGAGGGCCTGGCAGTGGAAAATCATCAGCATGGTTCCGCTTCGCCGCCATAACCGAAGGGACGGCGCAGCGACGATGGAATCTTGCGCTGTCACGGCCGAAGGAAAGCCACGAAGAAAACACCGCACTCGTTCCGCTGAACACTTTAATTTTATTACGCTTACGGGACGGGAGCGAGTGCTCGAGGCTGCAGCCCACCGGTGACTTATTCGTTCGGCCCAACGGTGTAGGGGGGGAAGTCGCGAAGAACACGTCCACCGTTTGAGGCATCTGCGAATGCCGAGGGTTGCTGAAGCAGAACCCTTGATTTAATCTCCGGGAGGGGCCATTGCCTTTCCACGCGGTGTGCTCCAATAAATTCTCGGGAACCGTGTGCGAGCTGACGAAACGGATCGGATCAGTTCGTTCACGAGACATCAGGATCAGGATGATCGGGCCGCGTGATTCCATCTGGCCACGCTTAACGAGGTAAGCGCTTTCTCCAGCGTCAAGCTGCTGCCGCTGGTGAATAGCATCCCAAAAAAATGGGCTTCATTTCCACCGCGGCCAAGAAAATGGCTGCTTCCGCAGACGAACCAATCTGGCACCACCGCTTGGCCTGCTTCAA
Organism: Anopheles punctulatus; assembly: GCA_000956255.1. Classification (NCBI taxonomy): domain Eukaryota; kingdom Metazoa; phylum Arthropoda; class Insecta; order Diptera; family Culicidae; genus Anopheles; species Anopheles punctulatus. Next base: position 7,143 of record JXXA01002307.1, on the reverse strand, counting down.
AATCCCTGCTTGCTACTCCCCCAAACTGCAGGAGATATGGTTTGATGGGTTTTGAGTCGCAAGCCAGCAAGGCGCGCAAGAATGCGAAGCGTAGATAATCATTCTCTCCGGTCGGTGGGGAGAATAATTCATGCCAATCGGCCGACCCACCCGACCCGAAACTGTGGTGAGGGCGAGGGGGTGGGTAGGTGTCCATTCGAGGCCTTCTCTATTTTTACCTTCATTCGTTACCTTATTCTTGTGGTTTTATATGCTTTTAACTATCTGCCGGGCGCACACGGTGCGCTTGTAATTAGCAGTGCGCAGTTGTGCGAAGGCTCACGGAAGGGTTAATTATTCCACGAAGCCTACGTCGATCGGGTGTCGAGAGCAGCGAGCCGGGGGTGTCTGCAAAAAAGCAAAGAAAAAGAAAACCAAAAAAATCGGCATTGATAACCCTGAGACGCATATGCCACAAATGGGTTCGCACAAATGGGAAAATGGATATGGAGCAAGTAATTTTCCACCGACCTCCCCACCGTCGCTGAGGATATGTAACGCAGAACAAGAAAGTTACGGAAGCAAAAAGTCAAGAAGATTATGGTTTACGCTCCGGTGGTTTCCATGAAGAAAGAATCTTTTTTTGTCTTTTTTTATCTTATGGTGTGTCTTGTTATAAAAGAGATTTTATGTAATATTGTAGACTTTTTGTTTTCAAAACAAAAAAAGAAGTGAATGTGAGAATCTGTCCTACATGCAATTTAAAATAGAAATTATCCATCAATATTTTATAAATTATGATATTTTTGTAATAAATAAACTATTTCCATCGTTTGGCAATAGGATTTGAGAAAAAAACATTAAGTTATAAAAAAATCAATCAGTTTGAAAATCTTCTCTCAATTTCAATTCCTATTTGATGAAAAGCTTGTTTATTCTTTTAGTGGAACTGTCAAAAACTGGTATACTTACGATAGTGTGTTTTCCAAGGTCAAAATATCGTCTGACAGGTCGTTGCGCGTTTGCTTACAATTCACAGTAGCCATTAACATTCTTGAAGAAAAATTGTTATACAGTAGCCTTGATCTTTATTGCTACTCCGTATATGTTATCTTTCTCCTATCACCATCTGCAAGCCCTTCGGCTGTGATGTGCAGATTTTGTTTCATTATAGACATTTTTTTTAATCCACCATATAGTACTGACAAGTAAATTATGGCACGATGGATTAAAGCAAACATCCACGTTCAGCGTGATCGATAGATTTATTGTATTAATTGATCATCAAGAGCTTTGCGTCCAACAAAACAAGCTACAAGCCCCAACAAACCCATAAACACAACAAACGAACAACCTCGACGTCGCTGCACAGTGGTGCTTCGTGATTACCTCGTAAATGGGCTCTATTTTGCATGAAGCTCTTCGGGGTTGCCATTCGGGCTATCCAGCGCTGCGTAATGATAATCTTTGCAGTTTGGAATTACCAGCCGAGATCTGGCAGATGGCTGTTGCTTTTCACTGCATCGATCGTCAACAATGTTGAACCGATCCGAAACGCGCTCTTTACCTGGCCCGTCCCGATTTAATCCACGCTTATCATTAGCAATTTTACAGTCGAAGTGTTGCACGTTCCGTAAGCAAACTTTCGACCGAAAGCAGCACAGGAAATCCCGACCGTTCCTTCCACCATCCACACCAGTCTGGGCTAGGCTCACGATCGTTCGGAAATGATCATCGCACGTTACATAGTTACAGATATTATCTCTTCCTCCGCGCCACGGCATGTGTGTTTGTGTGTATATTTTTTATTCGTTTTTCGTTTATTGCCACCCCAAACGTACCACTTCCTAGCCTCTTGATTGGCCAGCGTTGCGTCTAGCAAGATTACTATTTTTGCCGACCACAAATGGGATGCTTAATGGTATCGGACCAGCCGGAGCGAACCGTGGCGGGGCACCATTTTCTCATCAATCCTCCGAACGGTTCGCGAGGTTCGCGTTAAAAGAAAAAACGAGGCAAAACAAACAAACAAAACAAACAGACACGGCATGGTGTATCGTGCGAGAATTAAGCTTCACCACCGAGGCAGGGAAGATGGGACGAGGAGCTTGACGCTGGGATTAAAGTGTACGGTGGAAAACCGAGGATCAAGAATGAAAATGAATCCGATACGAATGGATACAGCATTAAGCCGCTAATGGGTACTGCGGGAGGGAGGAAGGATGGCGGGATAGGATCTTAGAAATTCAGCACGGAAACAACAATCATGCCAACAAACAAACAACTGTGGAGAATGTGGTTCGTTGCGTTTGCGCAGAGAAAACTCTTGGTTCCATTGGGTAATTGGGTGGTGAAGAGAAGGGAAGAGAGTGATAGAAGAAATCGAGTTTTCTCGGCCCTGAGCCGTGGGAGCCAGACACGAGATCGGAAGGAAATCAACAAACTCCCAGGCGAACTCGTTTCCCATCCATTCCATCGCCACCCAAATTGCCTCCCGAAATGGGTGGTGTCGGGTGGCACCGGGGGAGGAAAAAAATCCTAGAATCGATCCATAATCCAATGCAATGGCAATGCGGCCAATCGTTCTGGTGCTGATTATCGGAAATGGTGGTTCGATTGGCTGTGTTTGATTTCCTCCGTAGCAGCCATTGTTGCATCGGAAACCAGGGAAATGGGAATGGTTTCTTTCCAATAACGATCCACAATGATAGAGCCGGCGGTTGTGTGTTCCACAACGGAGGCGGATTGTTTTCCAGCGAATTGAGCCGAGAGGAAACAACGTTGGCATGGGTTGAAATATACAGAACAAAACGCAGAACCTGAGCATGATCTGCTACCATCAATTGATTAGGTGAAGATATATGTTTGTATTGTTGAGTTTGTATTACGATTTTTTATTAAGAGTTTAGTTTGGAAGATGTGAAGAAGGGAAATTGTAGAACAGAAAAATAAAAAAATATAATAATGAAATATCCATACGTTTATCATTCTTTTCATATTGATTTCCTTTTGATCAATTGTTAGCTATTTAAAAGATGATATAGAATTGTAAAAAATGGCAACTCATGTGCGTTTGAATTTTTCTAATGTATTCAACTTAATTTTTAAAAAAATATACGATTAAAACGTCAAACAAACCTTACGGTCTGAATATTTCATCTCACCAACAAACCATAAAATCAACACGATTAAACCGAAACCAGATTCAGTAAATAAAATCCGCAACCATTGATCGTTATGGCTGAAGTGGCTCGTGTGGATCAAACAGATGAACTCCAAACCAGCTTTTCATCTTTCAGATTGCCGGAGGAAATGAGCGTTCAACGTTGAATTGATCTTTCAGGGATCAATATGAGATAATGACGAAGTATGAGATTGCTGCTACCGTTTCTTACCGTTGCCTGCAGGAGATTTTTAAATGGACGATGGAGCTTGATTTATATAAAAAAATTGCAATAAAAATTACAATGGAGGAAGTAAGGTTCAATCAAATTGTGCGTCTTTATTTACACTTCTAGGTTTTTCTTTTTTATATTTTATCAAAAAAATTTTTTGCTGTTCCTTATACACGCAAGGCTCCAGAAGTAAAAAGTCCGGAAAAGAAGGAAATTATAAAACCAATAATGCTCCCAATCACAGCGTTCGATTCTGTTTTCCCGTGTTGGTACAAAAACCTACCGAAAACGGAAAAAGGCAGCATCCAGGAAGAAATTACCACCCCGAGATGATTGCCGTTGCCGCCCGAATCTCAGTGAGCTTCCACCCGACGCACGACGCAACGCATCAGCTTCCCGGCGCAACACATTATCGCATCCGAATCCCAACCGTCCCCGCCGTATCGTGTATCGTTCCGCTTTCTTCTCCCCGCGCACGGTCCGCTCCACAAACACGAGTGCTTTTCGGCCACTTTTTCGATCGCTCATCAGCCGGCTGGCCGTGCGCAATTTGGGTGCAGTGCAGAAAAAAAAGGAAACCTCCGAACCAAAAGGCCGCCGTTCCACCTTCAATCTCAATATTTTGCTCGGTAATGATAAATAATTTCCATCCTCTGATAATTGATATTTTACCGGAAGTTTTCCTTCTTCCCGTCGTCGTCGTCGTCGTTGCGCGTCAGAACGTACTCAGCCACGCCACGCACTCTCGCTCGGTTTCGGCGGTCTCTGGTTGTTGGTAAGGTTTTTTTCCGATCATGGCAAGTCTTCTTAGTTCCCCTGTTCCCTCATCGCACTGTTCAGGAAGTGAACTTTTTGGCGCTTTAAGAGGGATGATAGTAAGAAAACGGCCGACCAATTTGTACAGTACGCGCCGGTGCGTTTTGGTGTTTGATTTTTGTTGATGCTATCGATGTTGATGTTGTTCCTTTTGCTGAAGGAAATCGATTGCTTAGCTTTCCGTTTGCAGACATTCACTTAAAAGTGTGTTTTTTATATTTTGCTGTTGATTTAGTCAAGCGAATTAGTTTCCATATGAAACACAACGTTTTTTCATCTTTTCTTGAATATTTCACATTGTAAATTGTGCTACTGAATCTAATAGATTTAGCGCCCATTTTCGAACAGCAACTGTCATTTCCTTTTTTTGTTGTTTAGGATATCAGATTGAATACTAACAAATACGGCATTGTGCCGATTTGTTGGAGTTCAAGATTTATCAGATCAGAAACTTTATCAGATTGGATGATACAATCTATAAAATATAGAAATTTAAAATAGTAAATAAACATATAAAAATTTAATAACTGGTTTTTTATTTGAAAAGAAGTTTTTTTCTTTACAATTTGTTAGTAAATATTTCAATTCTGAAATCTTTGAATTCCATTAGGAACACAGACATTTTGCGTACTTGTTATTTCCCTGAAAAGTCTCCAACTAACCCAAACACCCAGTACAGTTTCAAAGCTCACTCACGTCCCAGAACAGGCGGGCTGATAATTTAAAACACTCCCATGACCCTTCGTTGTTTACAGCGGCCACATGTCAAAAGTTTTCCCGGCTCGACTGGCCAGGAGCGCCTCATGAGAAGCATAGACACACTCACCTCGTGTGCCCGTACTATGGGAACTTTCAGATTCCGCTTCCGAGGAATCCTAAAGAGGTTTCGCAGCAAACGAAAAGACAAAACAATTCCAACTCTCCTGGTACAACTCGCCTCATTCCGACACTCTCACACACACACACACGGTTCACCTTCCTGAACTCCCCGATGGTCGTGTTTGGTGTTCGAGACGTCTTGTGAGGAGGGTTGCGTTAGCTTGAATGCATTTGATGCACGCAATAGAACGCATCGAGGATGTGCTTCCACTTGCAGACCTAAGACGTGCGTTCTAGGGCAGAGCTTGCAGTTAATTAGGTTGCCGGCAGTCGTCTGGCAAAGAAATAGCTCAAATGCTCTCATAACACCGTAGATGTGACATGCGGCCAACGAACACGGACCGTTTCGCCTCCAGTTGTTGACATGATTTATTACTGTTTTGTAAATAAAAACTTTACTTCACACGATTCGCATGGTGCGGTTTGCCTGCCCGGCTGGAAGACGCGGCCATTTTGTAGTGCTCACCAACGTGACTTCCCAAGCCTGCTGCTGTCTTTTTGTTTTCGTAGTCATGTATCGTGTAATTCGGGAGGTTAACTATGTCGTGCTTGACACTAACAAGCGATGTCAAGGGCCATCCGACTGTACGAAGAGATTGTTTTCTCATATATGCAGCAGTGATTAAAGAATCCTATGGTATATGAGTAAAGTAAATAAAATGAAAAACTGACAGAAACGCATGAAGACATTGGCCAAACGAAACAACATAAACTAAAATTGATATTTTACTGGACCTTTTTTAATAATGTGGCAATTTTTTAATGACCGTAATGAACGCTCCTTCACCGCAACGACCGGACGTGCGTACGGCGTAATGTATTCTGAATGGGAATCGGGCACAGTAATGAACACAGTCTTATCCACCCCATTCGGATAATTCAACGATAAAATACACCAAGAGAGCAATAAAACACTTCTCTACCCTTCAATTTTCTCCGGACCGACGCGGAATCAATCTAAAGTAGGCTGTTGTGGTGGTAGGCCGCACCGAAGGCAACGAAAAAAAACAGAAACTCCCGCCGAAACATGCAACGAGAAAGAAAACATTTTTTCCCCCTTTCCCCTGGCTAATATTGGCCGGATCTGATCAACGGTGCGTTGTACCCAGCGTTCGACAGTTTTCAATGGTTTTTTGGTAATTAAAATTCTTAGCCAACGCAGCAGCTGGTCCAGTGTTCCGGTACGGTGGATGAGAAATTGATCGTAACAGCGGAAAATGTGGCACCGTGGCTTCGACACTGGCTCGATCCACTTCACACGTGGCCATCGTCGTCGTTACCAGCGACTTTGTACCATGCGGCCCCGTACGCGGTCGTTGAGAAGAATGTTTACCCGTGTGGGTTGAGCTCGCGCACTTGACGGTCCGTTTGCGCGTCGAGAGGATTCGACTGGATTACAAACGAAAACACGCGTGGAAAGGATCTACGCCACCATCGCTCAAGCACCTGTGCTCGCGTGATCGATATCGTTCGCAGCTGTCGGGAACGCATCCATATGCTGCGGAGCGCCTGCCGGGGTATGCAAACGTGTGAAGAGTATGCGTGAGATTAATGAAATCGATTTGCCCGTTATCAATCGATCGGTTCGTGGGAATCGAACGAGCGCGATCGAACGCGCCCGAGGTGGATTATGAGAATGGAATTCTGTTTACATTTTATCGGATTTTTAGTTTTGGAAACTGGGTTTATCTGATGAATTTGATTTTTATGTTTGCCTTGGCTTGAATCCGCGGAAAAATAAAATAAAAGTTCAATGGTAATTAAAAAAACTTCATAGAGAACAAATTAAATCTGATCATGGATGCAACTAAAAAAATTAAATTATTTCACTAAACATAGATTCTTTAGCTTATCAAAACTCTATTCGGTCATAATGCAGATTTTATTCTTGTTTTGTGGAAAAAAATTACCCATTTATAATACCCAGAACATTGCTTGATAAACTTTTTCTACCGGCTATCAACAGCAAAACGGAGATCCAAATAATGAAAAATTAATTGAATATTTTTTTTACTAAAACATGATAATGGAAACAAGAAGACGATGAGTAAAGTAGAAAAAAGTATGAAACTTT
>JXXA01002297.1:0-12604 GCA_000956255.1 Anopheles punctulatus | reverse complement strand
ATTGATGAAAACTCTCCACACAAATCCGATGCCGAAGGTCCCGGCGATGGTGATCGTAGCAAGCGCGGTGGAAAGGCAGAGGCATCAAGTGTGCGAGAAAAGCTGAAACGTAAACCTGTCGATAGCCCCAGAGAAGAACAAGCACCTCCACTGAACGCAAGCGATACAGATTCGGACTCCGATTACGGGCTAGGTAGTGAAAGAAAAAAGGCCAAACAGGAACAGGCGGAAAAGATTCGACAGGAAATAAGTAAACTAAAGCGCGATTACCACTCCGACAAACGCACGAGGGATAAGGATAAGGAGAGTGAGCAGAAAAAGGTAGACAAGAAAGCGTCTCGAAAGGAAGTAATGCAGGAAGTGCTGCGCGTGCAGGAAGAGTACTCGCAAAAAACGAAGCAGCTGCCCAAGAAAGGCAGCACCAGGGAGAATTTTACCATGGAGCTGTTACAGAAGTTTAAATCCAAGCTTCATTCGGCCCACGAGCGCGATCCGCCGACCGAAGCCGACGAGGAAACGGACATACAGGGCGACAACTGGTTGGCGCACAGGCTGGAGTTTGAGAAAAAGGACCCGATACTGGCGAAAGATGCGGCTACGAAGGATGACGACTGGTACGACGTGTACGATCCGCGCAATCCGCTCAACAAACGTAAGCGGGGCGAAAAGATTGAACGGACGCAGAAACCGAAAAAATAGAATAGAGCATTTCAGGTATAATACAAATTATTTATTCGAACGAAAAGAGTCCTATGTACATAGCAATCGAGTGCGAAGCAGAAAAAGTATGCATACAGTGATGCACGAAGCTTTAGAATCATTTCAATATATTCTGAACGGGAGCGATCGTCATTGTATGATCGTATATGCAGTTAACTAAGTTATCATTAAATTAAATCGGAATGTGTTTTGCACACTTGAAACCGCTCAGGTATAAACTAAAGTGTAAATTGCTGTAACGTGGACAGCAGCGTGTTCACATCACTATCAATTTCACTTTTCACCCTCAGATTATCGATTTGATCGACGATGGAATCGATTTGTCGTTGGCGGACTTTGTCGAGCTGCTGGGCGAAGCCATTTAACATTTGTTCTAACTTGGCCTGGTCCAGCCCATGGCGTGGTAGTTCCACATTTCTGATTTGCTGCTTAAACACGGCAAATATTCGTTCGCAAACTTCGGCCGTCTTTTCGCGATGTCGATGTATGTCGCTTTGGTTCAGCTTTACCATCTTCGATATGATGCGCTCCGAGAGGCGCAACTTGCCGATTGCAAAATCCAACGCCAACAGTCCATTCGAATCCCGCAGCAGCACATTGGTACCGTAATCGAGCAGCATCTGCACCACGTCCCCACTATCCATGCTGGAAGCCAAATGCAGGGGTGTGCTTAAGTTTTTATCCTGTATGTTGGGATTTGCACCGCTTTCCAGCAACAGGCGCACTGTATCGCGGTACCCGCGGCTGCATGCGATGTGTAAGGCAGAACGGTTGAAATAGCTCTCAAAGGTGTTTGGCGTCACGCCTTGCTGAATCATTTCCCTCACTTTCTCGGTGTTGTTGTGTGAAACGGCTTCCAGAAAACGGGATGTGAGCATCGCTGAGGGACGAATTTTTATGTACGGGGACGGGCGGACACGGTGATCCGAGCGTATCTTCATGGTATTACGGGCAGAGCAGGAAGAATCGGCTTTGGATGCTTGATCCCCGAAGACATGCCCCGGAAAGGGTCCGATTTTGTTGACTTCCGTCGCTGCATTACCTTCACCACTTTGTTCTTCGCATTTGGAAGGTAGATCTGGCTTGACCGCTTGCACATCTGCAGAAGCTCCTGCTGTGGATTCCACATCTCTTTTAATGTTTTGTACACCCTTTGTTAGCTCGTCCATTGTAGTCTAAAATTTGAAAAATATATGTATAAAAAAATCTACAACAAAAATATAAGGTTGCTCGTATCGTTACCGTTCTGTTTTTTTTTCGTATCGAAAATTTCGTTTGCTTTGTTTTGCTTTCATTCGGTTGACAGTTCTTTCTGAATTGATGTTGTTATTGTTGTCGAATTCGTTCAAATGTCAGACCTAACGTCCAGTGAATTTCACTGTAGAAATAGTTTTGCGAAAAATAAATTGGGAATAAAGCCAGTAAAAAGTACCGATTACAAAAAATGCTTGGTTTATTCAGGCGATTAGGAATTGGGCCGTAATTCGTACATAAACTATCCCGGAGGCCATCCGAGTTGTCGACCACCGATTACATGCAGATGTATATGATACACTGTCTGGCACCCATGATCGCCGTTGTTAATCACCAGTCGAAATCCTTCGGGTGCTCTCGATTTGCCGAGCTGTCCGGCTACATGCAACAGATGGCCAAGTGTCTGGGGAAAAGAAAAATACAATCACTTCTTTCCTCTTTTGGCTATAAATGTTTGTTTGCGTTACCTCGGTGTGACCTGTTGTGCTGTTTTCCAATTTATCGAGTTTATGCTTTGGAATCACCAAGAAATGAACCGGTGCTTGGGGAGAAATATCGTTGAAGGCAATACATTTTTCGTCCTCGTAAATAAGATCTGCCGGAATCTCTTTTTTTATAATCTTATCAAAAATCGTGTCAGCATTTTCGACGCTAGGTTTGGTGGTTTTATTGGTGCCTCTGTCTTGACTCTGAAATCGCACAGAATGTTGTAGGGACGGAAGCGATCTTGTGGCCAACGATCGAATGGCTGCTGCTATCATGGTTGAAAACGGCACACTTTGGTACATTATCACAATTAATCTAAACTCGATCTCGTAACAGCATCTGCACAGAATTATCTGCCCTGCACAAAAGCGGGCGATCTAGCTTGTTGTCAAACTGGTGTGACGTTTCTATGATGTCATCCATAATAGTTTGTAAACAAAACAAACATCCGTTGACTACTCCAACAAACATTTCTTTACCAACAGGCGACCAAATTTATAAAAAAATCCCGCTTTTCTAACGATGTCGGACGATAAGGCAGCTCCCAAAACGGATTACAAGCTGGAAGCGGATTCCGAGTTGCGTTTCGAAATAGAAAACAAAAATGAGAAAGTAACCGTAGTGGTAAGTAGTGTCGATGTTCGTGAAGATGGCACGTCGTGAGGATGGTCGCTCATATTAACTAATTCGTATCTTTGTAGCTTTTGAATGGACAAGCGGAACTTTTTGGCACAGAACTGGTGGTGAAAAAACCTTACGAATTCGTCACTGGAGCGAAGGTAGCAATTTTCACTTACCATGGCTGTACGATAGAACTTCGCGGTAAACCAGACGTGGCGTACGTAGCCAAAGAAACGCCCATGGTGATGTACTTGAACGCCAACTCGGCATTGGAGTATTTACGCAACAAGGCTGAACAGGAGGACGCCCAGGGACCGGTTGTGATGGTGGTAGGCCCGACGGACGTCGGAAAGACGACGCTTTGTCGCATATTTCTCAACTATGCCGTACGCCTAGGCCGCCGACCAATATACGTAGATTTAGATGTTGGACAGGGTGGTATTGCCATACCCGGCACGATCGGTGCCCTGCTGGTGGAGCGGCCGGCGCCTGTAGCGGAAGGATTTTCACAACAAGCACCGCTCGTGTATCACTACGGTCACAGCTCACCCTCCTCCAACAGTACGTTCTACGATGTGCTGATTTCGAAGCTGGCCGAAACAACGTTGGAACGATTACAAGCGAACAAAAAGGCCAAATCGTCCGGTATGATTATAAATACCTGCGGATGGGTGAAAGGATCCGGCTATTCCCATATTCTGCATACCGTGGAAGCATTCGAAGTGAGTGCTATCTTTGTGCTGGATCAAGAGCGGCTGTACAATGAACTCCTCCGTGACGTAAAGCGCTCCGTACAGGTCGTGTTTCTACCAAAGAGCGGTGGAGTTGTTGAGCGCACAAAGTCGCAACGAACCGAAGCACGTGACCAACGCATACGGGAATACTTTTATGGCTCAAAAATGCCACTCTTTCCGCACAGTTTCGATGTTAAGTTTGGCGATATCAAAATCTTCAAGGTGGGTTCTCCACCGCTACCGGACTCGTGTTTGCCATTGGGCATGAAGGCGGAAGACAACTACACCAAGCTGGTGGCCGTTCAGCCTGGTCCGCAGCTGTTGCACCACATTCTGGCGGTAAGCTTTGCCGAGAGCACAGACGAAAACGTGATACAAACGAACGTGGCCGGTTTCATCTGTGTAACCAACGTCAACATGGAAAAGCAAGTGCTCACGGTTTTGTCACCGCAACCACGACCACTACCTCAAACGATACTGCTCGTTTCCGACCTTCAGTTTATGGATAGCCATTAATTGTGAAACGAAATAAACGTTGTATGTAAATTCCAATATAATCGGTGTAGTTTACATTTATTACATACTAAGCGGTGGGCGGGTGTGTCCTATTTTAATTGTAGGAAAGCGTTCCCTGAAAGCTTTTTTCATCGCCGTAACCCAATCGCCATGTTTCAAAATAGAAGCAATGCGTTCGTTTAGCGCCCGCTGCTGTCTTCTTGCGTCTTCCAAAGCACCGCGGTTCATGTCGGATATGATTTGAATTGCAACCTCCGGGCAGATGTTAATCGTGGTCATTATGAAGCTATCAAAACCAGCAGCCACCGCACCACATAGAATCGTATCGGCACCGAGGAATATGGTGCGACCTTCTTTCAGACAAGCGGTTCCCTGTTCGAGATCTCCGCTCGTGTACTTAATGCCGCGGAAATTAGGTATCTCTTTCTCTGCTTTGTCCAGGAACGTTGGCATATGCACTGAAAAGGGGATTTTAAATAGAACCATAGCTCTAGTCTAGTAAATCTGCATCATAAACTTACAGTTAACATCGGTAAACATTGGAATGTGATAGTAGAAGAATGGTAGCGTTGGACAATTGGCTGCAACACTTTTAAGGTAGCTCACAAGCTGGTCGCACGTTTTTGGCTTGAAATACAATTCCGGCAAACACAGCACCGCATCGACATCTTTCTGTGACGCGTGCCGTGCAAGCTGCACCACATCCGGATAGGGTGCGCCACCTATCTGCACCATTACTTTTATCGCGTATTTGGTGCAGGCTCGCTGCCATACATCGGTCACCTGCATTCGTTCCGCGGCAGTCAACAGCATTCCTTCGCCCGTTGTTCCATTTACAAGGACACCCTCTACCTTATTGTCTTTTAACATTTTCACGTAGGGCTCGATGGCATCAACGTTGACCTTATCACTGCAAGTAATAACGCATTGAAATAGATCGAATTAAACCTCAACAATCTTTACAACATAATACCTACTTGTCGTTCGAGTACGGTGTAAAAACCGGAGCCATAAGGCCGGTAAAGTTGAATGATTTCATAACGGGCGATTTGGTTGAAGCTGGATGCTGTACTGAAACTGTGAAGTTAAAGATGTGTCTCTTTGTGCTTGTTGCAACTTCTCAGGACACCTTCGGTTATCTGTGGCAATTTGTCTACAAGAATTAAGGTCACTTGACATGCGCTGATAAGAAGGTGAAATATTCCACAAACGATATTTGAAGATAATATATGTTTTCCTGCTATGGTTGCAATGATAAAAATTCGTTCAAAACTGCATAATAAGATTTTTACATAGTACAGCTGGTGAACAATACGCCAGATCACCGGAAAAAATACTGGTACATAAATAATCTTGCACCTCTGTTTAATCGGAACAGACCTTAGTTTAATTCGAGAAAATAAACTAAAATCGCGTTTTAAAAATGATAATTAACTTTATGTTTCTAAAAATTACAATATTTGTAATGTTTTATATCGATATTGTGTCAGTATCAGGAAAAACCGTCAGGAAATTTGAATTGGTCTATTATAACCGTTTTCTCACCTGACAGCTGTCAACTGAACTAACTTGAAACGGGAAAGTTTTCTTGCTCAGTTTCCGCCTACGGGCTCTCTTTCGCACATGCAGCCCGGCATCAACCAGCGAGCGGGACAACTGACAACCGCACATTTCGCGCGCGCCTCTGGCCTCTCGTCATCTTGAGCGTTTTTCGTGTGGTGTGATCAAGCTTTCTCCTGTAAGTACTGCGGAAAAGTGAAAATCTAGTGCGATATTCGGTAGGAAAAGTACGTTACTGTCGCGCAAAGTACGGGTTTACTTGCTTCCAAAAAGTAACAGTGGTTGGCGAATAGTTGTTGCGCGTTGATAGTTTTATTTTCGGGCCCAAAAGTTAGCTGCTCTGCCCAGCCGGCTTTGGCGTCGGCTGGGGCTGCCAATGCGTTTGCGGCAGCACCGAAACGAAATGGTAGACGGGATGGACTTAGTGCCGATGGACGAATCGCGAGGGATTCGGCCCGTACACGGTCGTTCACTCGGAAATGTGATTGCGTGATGCGAGCTATGCATGTGATGCAGTCGTGCAGCGGGGAAAAGACTATAGTCATCACCACCTTACCGGAACATCTGCCATTCGCTGTGCTGGTTCACAACCAATACCGGAAAATATTGTAACGGAGGCTGAAGCGTGTCATGAAAATTAAAAGAAGGCTCCAAAGCAAAATGAATGCATTGCTGGATCCCTAGAAAACTCTGTTGTCAGTAATAGCCGTAGAATGCGGATTGTAATTAGGATTGACTTTAATAGTTTAATCACTTTTTCGCTGCTGAATGTTGTGAGAGGAAGCTTTCAATGAACTTTTGACAGCAAGAATCTTTCTCGAAGTTGCAAGAACACACATTCGCATTGAACACAAAGGTGTGCTGCTTAATTCTGCACGAAGTTCAGAGCAGTGTGTGCAACAGTTTGCAAAGGAGTTGATGAATGTGATGTGGTGTGACGAAGGATAATATAAAATGAATGATTTTCTTTCCCTCCGCGACTGCTGCTTGCTGTAACATCGAAGTAGCTTAGCGATTGTTATTACGATGTGATTTGTCCAGCACGGCTCTCCTTTTTTGGTGATTGATTTGGGTTGTAATCCTGCTGATGCAAGTTTGCACGTTCGTCTTTAAATTGCCCCCGTGACGTCACATTCGCATTGTGTGAGCGTGAACGTTGGTGTTGGCAATGCAAAACGAAACGTTTTTCAACCCGCTGCCTGCCTGTCAGTGCGAGGAAGTTTCTCGAGCGTCCGTCTCGATGCCGCATTTTGCGTGCATCGAGTGCCCTTGGGTTTACGAGCACGGAATATAATTCTATTTATTCATAATTTGCGTTCGAAAAAGCGAAAACAATGCCTTCTGGGGGATGGGCATTAAAAATCTTTATTTGTAATATTATTTTCTTTTGAAACTTGGAGAACTTGTTCTTCACTTGGATTGTGCCTTCCATTAATACCATACTAATCAGATTTTCTCTCATTTTCCAGTCAAAAAGCCATCATATCGTGGTACAGAACACAACTCAAGGTCCCAGCTCGGATACCGAAGTTCTACCCTTCTCTCGTTGTTACCTACTGGCAAGTGTAAAAACAACACCCAACAACCATGGCTGAAGGAGATATGCCCACTTTCAAATGCGTGCTGGTTGGCGACGGTGGTACCGGCAAAACGACTTTTGTCAAGCGCCACATGACGGGTGAGTTCGAGAAGAAGTACGTCGCAACACTCGGTGTGGAGGTGCATCCGCTGGTCTTCCACACGAACCGTGGTGCCATCCGATTCAATGTGTGGGATACGGCCGGACAGGAGAAATTCGGTGGTCTTCGTGACGGATACTACATCCAGGGACAGTGTGCCGTCATCATGTTTGACGTCACATCCCGTGTGACGTACAAGAACGTGCCCAACTGGCATCGAGATTTGGTGCGCGTCTGCGAGAATATCCCAATCGTCCTGTGCGGTAACAAAGTCGACATCAAGGACCGCAAGGTGAAGGCCAAATCGATCGTGTTCCACCGGAAGAAGAATCTGCAGGTAGGTTGTGAGACGAAACCAAGCACTTCGATTGATCGGGTAATAATATTCCTTGTTTTGTGCACTCTTTTTTGTCCTCGCAGTACTACGATATCTCCGCCAAATCGAACTACAACTTCGAGAAACCGTTCCTGTGGCTGGCTCGCAAACTTGTCGGTGATCCTAACCTCGAGTTCGTCGCTATGCCTGCCCTCCTACCGCCGGAGGTGAAGATGGACAAGGATTGGCAGGTTCAGATCGAAAAGGATTTGGAAGAGGCACAGGCAACAGCCCTGCCGGACGAGGACGAGGATTTGTAAAGCGGCACGTGATGACATCGAGAGCGTTATTGGAGCTCTATGTCGATTGCGTTTTTTCTTTTGTAAGTTGCATTGTAAGGAAATAATTTAGGGTCCGTTCAAACCCAGAGCTAGCAAAGGAACTGAAGAGCAGAAGACAGGATGCGTAAACTTAATCCGAAGACAGATCGATTTGTAGAGGCGAATTTTGAGCGCAAGGAGGAAAACAGATTGTGGAAATCATATTTCGGAGCACTTAGTTTCTGGTGCGCGATAGGAGATGAATAAACAGGATTGCGAAAAGCTTACAACAGACAGGATATCTGAGCTGGAAATCAATCCGGACACCAACCGGGTAGCATTAACATTGTTTACTTGCTTTGGCGTGAAGTGCGACAGCTAGTAGGGATAGAGTAACAGAACCGAAATGAGGTGTGTTCATCATTCGTCGATTGAGCCAGAGGGATAGAGAACGGTCAGTTTGGCACCGTTTTTGGCGCGTGTTTTTCGGGTGTACGAGACAGCAGGAATGTTTGAGTTCCCTTTAATTTTAATGTTACTGTATCGCGAAATGGATTAGGAGATATATTGGAGAATGAAAAATACAAAAGCTCACAAGATAATTCCACAAACTTCGTAAAGATGATGATGATAGTTTTGTCTGCAAGGTTGAGAAATATGTGGCGAGGATTTTAGCCCTACAAAGTCGGTTTCTTTCATCGCGTACGAGCGTTTTTCCCCCATATTCTTACATTTTGTCAACAATGCTTCTACAGCTGGTACGTGTACGCTGAAAAATGTCGAAACCATCTGATGATGCTGCACTGATGGAACGTCAACAGTAGGTCAAATTATTTACTGTTGATAGTATTTTTTTATTGAGCATAAGAAAAGAAGAACCCCTAGTAACGATATTATGAAGCAAATAAAGAGCCTCTTCGTGATGTATATGAATGAATAAACAATAGTCAGCAGTTTGATTTTACTGGTAATTTATTTCGTGCCCAGTTTATCAATTCAGAACCATTACGTGTTTTGTTTAAAAATCCAAAATTCCCATTCATGAAATCGGCCATTCGACGAAATTTACTTCTACATTTAGTTCGCAGTGTACGCTACGATACCACGGTAAAGCGTGTATAATTTTTTTGGGTATATCGAAATTCGTTTGAACCGTCGTTTACAATTCTTAGTAATGGATTGGAAAAAAAAGAATACGGGATGAAAGGGTAAGTGTTCCAATTGTTGTGCTATCGCATATAAGTATAGAAAGAATACAGAAAGTCATATAGCCAGCTCAAGCTAGCCACTAGCACTAGCTAAACGCTTCGGTCGATGATGAAGCGTTTCCTCCGAACGAAAAAAAAAAACAAACGAACGACCAGAAACAAGCCTGTAACGAGCACGAAATTAAGCGACATTCAGAAAAGGGAGAAAAAGGTTCCAATAAAACACCGTAGGGAGTTTATTTTTACAATAAGCGGAAGCGAGGAAGAAAAATCAGTTTATCTTTCGAAACATTCCAGCGGTCGTTGGGGTTTTTTTGTTCGTCCATGGTATAGCGCCATATGCGGCTTGTTTGCGAACTAGTGGCCCTGAAGAAGAAGAACATTAAGAAAACAAGATCGATTGCTGTCAAAATTCACTCTCGCACTCTTTGTGTGTGTGTGTGTGCGCGCAGGCAGAAAGTGTGTGCAGCGATGAGACCGTGTTTGCATGTGAAAAAACGCGAATAAATAGTGTTTTTGGCAAAGAATAGTTTTCCTTCCGTGTACGGTACGGTGTACGTTGTCTGGTGAGCCTTTCCCCTATAATGGCAGAAGAAATCTGATAAACATACGTGCGTCAGGCTCGGCATAAATGTTCCCCGCCCATTCACCCTTCTGATGACTAACGCCCCTTGCCTGTGAAGTTTTCCCTGGCTTTTATTCTCTATACGCCGTTCTCCGTGCTTCTCGTTTGCACGAAAATTTTGATTCGGGAAGTGTAAGTGAAGAACGACACGGACGACTTCGCGGAAAAATCGATATTTGCTCGCTATTTTTGTGTGTGTGTGTGTGTATGTGTTTTTTGCTCCATTTTCCTCTTCCTCGGAAGTGAGAGGGAAACGATATTTGTGAGTAGATTGAGAATGACTACGTGCGAGAGGGAGAGTGAGAGAGCGCACAAGTGAGAGAACTGACCAAACCATTGCTGAAAGTGAGAATTGCGCTTGGCTCACTTTACGCAAGAGCTGAGAAAAACTGATAAAATGCTGCATAACGAGGAGCAGTTTCCTTCGACGTGTGCTCGCGTCGCGTGAAGATATCGATTTTCCGCACAAGAAGTTAGATTTTCCACACCGAAGCGGTCGTGTCGACGGAATACAGCAGCAGCAGCAGTAGTGATGGTTTGAGAGGTTTGACAGAAAGCAGCAAAAATCCTAGTGGGCGTTTGCGTGCGTGTGCGTGTTTTTCTTTTGGAACGCGGTGTCGACGGCACAGGGACCGATAAGTGTCCTCGGACACCTCCGGAAGCTAGGATCGATTGGTGTTCCGATTTTCCGTCAACCATTGATCCGTCGTTTGCCGGGGCAAAACCGTGAAAGCAAGTAGTGCGCGAAGCGTGTGAATTTTTTTGGTTTGTACCCGAGGAAAACGGCACACCCCATCGCGGCGAAGGAAGCGGAGGCACGACCAACGACGGCGAAGACGACCACTTTTTGCGGCAACACCCTCTCGCAGACCCCGAGCAAAGACCCTAGCACCCTCCGGTGCCTTTTTTGGGGTCGTTTAAGGTTGGAAGTCAAAGCAATGTGCATGTGCGTGTGTGCCATGGGCGGGAGTGGTCGGAAAAGTGGTCGTCGAACAGCATGAGCGCAATGCAACAGTAGCACTGCTGAATCGTGTGCCAATCGTGGTGCGGAGACCACAGTAGGCTGATATTTTTCCATATCTTCCCTATCTCTCCCTGCAGCAGTCGTGTTCGTGCGTGTGTGTGTGTAGGCACAGTGGTGAAAAAGTGTGAACCAGCGTACCTAGTGGCCGCAGCAAGTAGTGCGTGTAAGCCGGGAAATAGTGGTCTTCGGTGGAGGTTTCTGGGAAAGGTTGACCTTTTCCCACGACCAGCGACAGACTGCCCTGTCCCATCCACTCTTCGTCCCGCATCAAACAAACGAAGAAAAAGCGAGCGGTCTTCGGCTCGGCTACTGACGATCGATCGGACCCTCGGTCGGTGTCCTTCGCTGGTGGATCTCGCGGAGGATCTCGGGAGGAGACCACCCGGAACAGTAGAGAGCCACCGTTAAGGAAGCGGGAAGGGGGGTTTTATATTGGTTGACGACGGCTGTTTCATCGTAGAGCGGACGAACCACACACGCAGAACATCCCACCCAAACACCCACTCACATACACACATCTACAAAAGGCCATCCCCACCCCTCACCAAACACAGAGAGACATACACACACGCGCGCGCCTAAACCCGCGGCATACATACCCTTGCAGGAACGCGCGTAGAGGGAGCCACCGGCGATAAGAAGCGGTCAAAATGACGAAGGACAGATTAGCAGCCCTGCAAGCGGTAGGTTTTCCTCCCATGTTTTTTTTGTTTTATTTTATTTTACTTTGTTTTTTTTTTGTTCGTTTCTGTTAATTTGTAACTGATTGTGTTTTTCGTATGTTTTGTAGACGTAAAGTAAAAGAATCCCGATTTTTTTTTGGTTTTCTCATTCCGGAGACGTGCATTGTGTGACAGACATCTAGCTTGCGTAGGAGTAGTGTCCATTTTAGCAACCCCGTACAGAAAAGCAAAAAGAAAAAAAAACCCAAATACCTTCCCGCAATCCCTTTTTCCCCGTCACTGCTAGGACTCGCTCCACTAGTGCGGTTTACACGTTCGGCATTGAATTCATTAGCTGCGAATAGTTCGTCCGACCGGTTCGACCTCCTTTCCGGTCCGGTTTTTTTTGTTGTTGTTGGTTGTTTAGCGCACTGTGGGCTGCTCCGGCCCTCTAAAATTCCATAGGTGCAGACGGAGTTGAATGTCAATCAGGAAATAAAATTTTGCGGTGGGCTTCCGCACACCCAAGTGCTTTGCGCTCGCTCGGCTCGGTGCGGCTTTTGGGCGTTCGGGAGTTCGACCCCACCCGAATGTGAATGTGACAACGCAAGCCAGTACGGCGGGCGATATGCGACAAAGTTGAGAACGGGGTAGGCGGGTGGCACTCCCAGGATGCGACGGAAACTCCTTCCCTTTTTGGTGCAGGGGAGAGGAGGGGGCAGGGGAGCCGTGCGAGAACGTTCATGCTTCATGTTTCCCAATGCTGTTGCTTTGGATTTTCGTGCGTTTGATGGCACACCACGCTCACACAAAGGACCTCTGCCGTTGGGTCGCGTGGTGTTGCTGGCTGTCCCTTTTTTCCTTTTTTCTCTTCTCTCT
>JXXA01002291.1:0-11625 GCA_000956255.1 Anopheles punctulatus | reverse complement strand
GCTATGCTTACTCAATATCAATAGTTACCACCCCATGCTACCCATTGTCTATCCAGAATCCGTAGTTTAGTTGACATATAATAGTGATTAAAATGCTATTAAAAAAGCTAGTAAATCATGTTCAGATAAGATTGTTTCAAATAAGCGGATTGAAAATATGAGCTTATAATATCATTGTTATCAGTATCAGTTAATACTCGTTGCTGATCTGTCATCTTTTACGTTAATATTAACTGATTAATGTTATGTACTAACACTTTTGAAAATTCTCATCAGCACCGGCACTCGATGCGACAGATTTTCAATTCGCTTTACAAACTCCATAACCGCCCATTATAAACAGGCCTTGCACACATGGGCTGTGATTTTTTTACTAATTAAATTACTTAGCACCCTCCAAACGCGGGTGTAAATTAAACTGACAATTATTGTGCGCTTACGTGCACCCTCACAAAATGACATTAAAATTGATTTCACCATGATTAAATTTGTGTCGCGCGTAATGACCCTTCATCAAGGCGGGATGGCCACAGTGAGGCGTGTGTAAAAAGTGCGATATGTAACACATAATTACAATGGGATTATACATTTGTTTGTGAGGAGGTTTATGTGTTTTTGTTTTTGTTTTTTGTTTTGGTTCGTATACCAAACATTAAACATCGAATCCCCTTTGCATAATGCACCCAGCCAGCTCATTAGCCAGCGAATGAACAATCGTAAGGGATAAGCATGATTAACTTATTTTAATGTCAACATTCAACCGAACAGCCAACGGGCCTGCTTCCAGAGATGCCACCACAATAGCGCACGATTCGATCGTGCTTCGACCGGTGGGTAATCCTACGCTCACTTATCACAATTTATCACCAGTTTGCGTTTTTTTAATGGCCAAAATGGCATCAATAAAGGAACCTCGCCTCCCATATGGATCCCATCCTAGCGCGAGTCTCGTAAATCTCTGCATATTCAATGTGTTGCAAGTGCTTACGTAGGTTAACTTGTTTACTTTCAGCGAACCTCACCGACAGTGTCCGCGCCGGTCGCTTTATCCTTTCACCAGTTGCCATGGATTGGACACGATGGAACGATGATTTTATCGCCATTTAATGGATCATCTCGTGGTGCTCATTTACCCGCGAAATCGCCACCGCCACGAACAAAAGAACCACCAAACAACATCAACGTTGGCTGTCTCGTTGGCTGTCTCGACCCGACTCTTCGCATGAGAAAGCCAACTTTAATACCGAAAAGACGAAAAGCGAAGCGAGCAATTCACCCGGAGCAGCGACAAATATGTGCGGTATCTTTACGATGTGTGAGATTGTACGTTCACTCAAGCGTTTCGGGAGCCACGGGGATCGCTGGGTGTCTCCCATTATTTGCACTCTAGAGATGATCCATTACAATAACATCCACCGGTCCGTGGAAAATAAGCATGGCTTTAGTCGCGTGTCGCACAATTCAAGTGCGAACGAAACGAAACCACCAAACTCACACAGCAGCGATCGCTTCGTGCATGAGTTCGTCCACACACGTATCCATCCAATCTGCGTGGTGCTCCGGTGCTCGCCACATGGTCGCATAAAATTGTGATTTATGACGAGCTACGTCCCATTTTACACTCTCTAACGATGATGTGGGTGGCGCTTTCATTTTCTTTTTTTCTTTTCTATAACAGCTCCCCTTGAACTCGACGCTGAAGAAAAAAGTTTTGCTATGTGATACAAATTTTGCAAACCATAAAATTTTCATAAACAAAAGTTTCCAAAACAAGCCAAGCTTTGAGCGAACGCACTTTACCGATTAGCTGCGTTTATGGTTAGTTTTATTACCCACCATCATTTGCATCCTGGCGCTGGGCATCCCCGAGTGGGCTGATGGAAGTTTTGGGTGCGGCACGTGCCCGTCCGGAAGTGTTTTGCAAATGAGTCTGTTTACGTGCCCGCAAAAATACAACACCCGCCCTTGAAACGAATTACTTTAGCTGCCAGGGGCAACGTACGCGCGAGGCATGGAACCCGTTAGCATGGTATCCCCTTCCGAGAATTTATGACACAATAAACTCCTCGTGCGTTTATCGCACACAATGATAAATTTGCTGGTATTCTTTATTAAATCGTACTGGTTAAGATGGATGCGTTCGTTGGCACGCAAGTTGATGGTGGAATCGAGATGCCAGCAAAACAACAGTGATACCGATACTAGACATTTCTGATGGAGGTTATCCTTGACATGTTAAAAAGGTTTGCTACAGAAATAGATTTTTGGCCATCAGATCAACTATTGATAAGAAGAGTTGTGCGGTTCTAGCTATGGATTTGTTTTTTTTTTAACTATATTCGCTTGATTTTCTAACAATAAGAAATGAATAGATACAAGCGGTTATTAGTTTGTTTTTTTTTGTTTTGAAATCATTTTCAATGTGTTTCAACGTGTTTACGCCTGTTTTTTTACGTAATTTTTTACCATTAAAAGATTTTTCAAAAAATTATCATAAAAATAGTAGAAACTACAAATATTGAATATGAAATCTAATCAAACAAAAGTGAATTGCAATGATGAGAGAGCAAACAGAAAATAGCTACACATTTGATAACTGATCAAATTTACGTTGAAAGTGGCAAAATTTCGATCAGAATCAAAGTGAAAGAATTGTGGATGAAATGATTGAAATAATGTCAAAGTTAGAATTTGTTGTTTTTATCATTTTTACTCTAACTCCCTAAATTAACTAATTGCCTGTTACAAGACATGAACACTGAACACATTTCCGATACTTTGCGTTTTGCGAATTTCAGAATAATAAAAACGGGCAATCCTATTTGATACTTTCTGTTCAAAAGCTAGCATGCAAAATTGTTCTCGTAGAAGTGAAAATATTGGTAAAAAAAATTATCAACCGCAGCTTAAAAAGCATGACAATTCAGGCTTGTTCAAGTCAAGCCATGCACAGTTTTCGTAACCAAAAAAAGGTGGAGAAGCTACCATTTGCATTTCACCACAGTTAAACACAACAATTCGTGCCGTCACCACACTCGGCAATGGTATTAAAATTCACTCCAAAATATACAATCGATAATAGTGCACCAATGCAGAGGACAGCTTTATTCACGCTTCAATGACCGTTTGGCGGCGACTGTAAGCCCGCTTGTGACATATTCAGCAACGACCACTCCCCAAACACCCAGTCGCGACAGGATACTTCCGACGGGGTTGCTTGTGCATTTTAATGTTTCTCTTGTGTAGCGTTTTTTTATTATTATTTTTGTCACCCTTCTACCACTGTTCCACTTTTAAGCGCTTAAGCTTCACGCAAACTACACCGAAGCCGGTAATTGAATGGTGAAACTGTGTCAAACCGGTTTGATGGTGCGGGTGAAAAACAAAAAATCGATTGTGGCTTTCCCTCGCACCAAGCGCGAGACGTGCCCACTATCGGGTGCCGAGTCGCTCGCTAATGTGACGCCACGCTACTGGAGCGTGGAATTGAATGGAAATCAATCAAAATAATCTGTTTCGCTTGCCCTCGGCCAGCTCCGAACAATGGCCGTACGGTTAATGTAGCCGGTCTCAAATCGATGGAATTAATTTTTCACCTTCTATCAACAAACGACCGCTCGACGACAATTTCCTTTGGCGTTCGGGTCGGGTCGTGCCGGGAGAAAGGGGAAGGAAAGAGGCTTGGTGGAGAGCAATCAGCCCCAAACGCCAAACTAACTCCCCATTCCACAGCAACAAGTCGTCCGGCAGTGGATAAATCAAAACAAAAATAAAAGACTCACTCCGGAGCGAAGCGAAAGCGTACAAATAAAACCAAAACCAAATCAAACAACACTCTCGCAAAACGCAGCAAACAGCACTCGCTGTCTCCGTTCTCCCGGGCACATCCATCTTACTAGGTGAGGTAGTTCGGTGCTGTATCTTCCACGACCGTGAACCCGTACGTACACTGTGGCAGAAACTTCTTCGGTTCGGTGGTGTGTTGTCATTTTTATTGGATGTTTTATCGCATACCTTTCCGGATACTTTCGGCTTTCTGCGGGAGGGCAATCTTATGAGATTTCGTTCTCGGGAGCGCCCGGCTCCGGGCAGGTAACCAACGGTGACAGGTGCTTGTTAGTATCTCGGGGATCCTCACACGGCCCGTGTAGGGGTCGGTGCAGGCTTCGGTTATTATTGATCCGTACCTGATAAATTATCTCTATCCAAACAGATGGCCAAATAAAAAAAAACGGTCCGTTTTCTTCCAGTGGCGACCGGAGGAAAATAAGAGGGTCTGGTAAAAATACAGCGTGGGGGAGGGGAAGGGCGGAAAGGGAGAACACAAAAGGCAAATATTTCTCGCTCAAATCGAGCACAACCGAAACGGGAAAGAGGAACGGTCTGCTGTGGGTCGCGCTGTAACGATGCTGCTGACGCAAGATTTTGACAAATCGAACAACGATAAGATGGAACCGTTGGTACTGATGATATCCCAAACGATACACACACCAACATACACATCCTGATCGATCGACAAACGCAAGGGCAACGTACGATGAGAAAACCAATAATAATAAATCACTATAGAATGTGTGGCGGATGCGGACCTGGCGGTACGTTCTTGGTGTGGAGGGCTGGTGGTTACACTGATGATGGGCGTAACGTGTCATCCGCAGCTCGCAAGGAAGCTCAGAAGCTAAGTTTTACTTCGACGACGCTCCACACTCATGGAACCATTCGACAGTCGACAAGCAAAAACCAAAAAAAAAAAAAATTGTTCATTCGCCTTACTCGGCGAGTAAAATCAAAACACCATTATTAATGGCAGAGGCATGCGTCACTTAATTACATTTTTGTGCCCCCTCCCATGCCAATGCTGGTTGTTTTTCAACCCGGCGACCGCTTCGCTTTTATTACCACCGGACGAAGCTCGCTTTTCAGCTCTGTTGACCGATGGCACTGTTTATGAGCTGGTTTTGCGACTGTTTTTTTTTATTATTTTCGTATTTATGCGATGGCGGTATGGACTATGCATTTTTAATCTCGTCTCACAGTTTGAGGACCGGTGCCAATAAGATGAGCGCGCGATCATAAAGCACGGTCCGGCTTCAGCCTACTGCGATAGCTTAAAAAAAACACACTAAAGTGTGAATAACGAGGCGTCTCCATCGGCGTGATGGGATGGTGCTTTCGTTGATAGCTTTAAGAGCAAATTACTTTTCGCTAATTAAAAAAAAGCCCAAAAAAAAAGATTATTCATTAAAAAATATGTAAAAGTTTGACAAAAAAATGCAAAAATGCAAAAACAGAAAATTGCTTTGGTTAATTGAAATTTATTATTTGAAAAACTATTTATGTTTACTTTTATTTTTTTTCATTTACAAACTTTTCTGACACAAAATCAGAAAGTAAATTATGTATAACAGATACGAAAAAAGTACACCTATTTCAAAAACATTATTTTACGACTATCCTAACAATCTTCAATCTCCCAAAAACGTCGGTGAAAGTTTGTGTTAGCGGATGCTAACAAATGAAACAATAAAAACAAAACTAAACCATCTCCAGCTAGCGATATTGCTACTTTTACAACATTACGTAAAATAATCAAAAAGCTATCCACCTTACAAATGACCCATTAAAGCATACACACAAAAATAATTAACCACCTCACGTTAAGGTTATTGTCATACCGCGCAGCGCTGAAACTCATTTCTCCGCTCGAATATTTACTTACGGGTTTTCATTTTCATTACTCCCCTTTGTGCAAACACATCGCGACAGAATCGCAAGCCTCGTGCTTTTCCCTCGACGCAAGAATATGGTTATTTGTCATTGGAGGATTGGAACAGCCCGTGGAGAGTCATGTGAACCATTCACCGACAACAGTACAGAAATGAAAAGAATATTCACAAAAGCAAGATGGAAAAAATGCACTAAATGACGACCATGTGCTATGGACGACCCTGGCCGACTCGTCGCGTGATGATCGATGAAAAGCACGACCGCTGAAAAAGCATAAATTGTGCCGAAAACCGTATCCCCGTCCGGATGTGAATTCGGCCGCATTCGGCGGCGAGCAGTGCGCCTATCCAGCTCACCCCACCTGGTTCTGCCGGGGGCTTTGAATTCATTTAATTAAATTTTGCTTTATCTCTTTTACTTCCGCTCGGTCCTGGTGTCGAATAGTGGAACGATTTATTTGGCGGAAAACTGTGGATTGCGAGATTAAAACGGAAATCGAACTGACGGTCGGTCGGTCGGTGGAGGAGAGCAAACACCGATCCATTCATACCGGTAGCTCGATATCATCGTACGTACGCCAGTTGCCTTAATGGTTTGCTGATATGAAATCGTTCCGATGCTTGGAACGATTTGGTTCTTAAAAATACACTAACGCAGAGATCTTATCAGTCAAATTCCCGTCGTTTCAAATCCAGTAAAAAAAAATTCTCTAAATTAATCATTTGTTCGACTGGATAATCGACTATTTATAGCATGCACAAATCCGATCAGAGTAAATCAAATGATGCAAATAATCTTGCCAAAAAATAGTTACTCGGTGGCGTATCATCAATACTTTAAATGCAATTTTCACACTATCAATTCAACAGATACTTGAAGATCAAATCACTCCAGGTGTTACCATCCCAGCTGCTCTGAACTCTCCGATTTTCAGAGCTGAATGCTGGGCGTGAAACTTTTCTCACATTCCACCTCACCAAAAGCGCATGCAGAATAGTTTCTAAAAGCCATCCGGTTGCAAAACCTTTCCATGGCAATCCTCATCTCAACAAGCGCACCTGAGCCCCGGACTCAATCGATCACCGACGAGTGGTACGAAAGTTTTTCGAGCTGCAAATGATTCTCAAACTCTACCTGACCTAACCTGGCTAGCTCGGTTCGATAGTCAGACGATACGCTGGACCGATCGATTCGTTTGTCGGTTTACTTGAAAATGGCCTCTGGGTCAATGCCGTGAGTCGTTGTCGATGCGATCCCTCGAGGCAACGTCTGTATAAATTTCCATCTAATCCATACCGTAGTTTTGGGTATTAGTTAGTATGAGAGGTGGCAGTATGAGCATGAGCTTCCGATATGTGCACTGCTTCTCGCTAACGGCGATACAAAATATCCCAAAACGATAACTCCGGTGCGGAGCATTGAAGCAGTGGTAGATAAATAAGGGCTCGGTGTGTTGTTCCTGCCCCAGGGTATTTGCGATTTAATTGAATTTCAAGTTTTAAATTTACTATCCCTTGACGTAATCGGGAAGAGCGGGCATTTAGTTTTGAGTAATAATTTTTCCATTTTCAAATCCCATTGAGATGATCCTAATGAGAATGGTTATCGAGTGCAACAAACACATGCTTGTCGCTTCAAAAATATGTGTTTAGAAAAAAATTCTTTTGATCTTTGTGTTGGTGAGATAGTTCATTTAAGTATATGTACTTGTTTAAAATAAAACTAAAACCATTTACTTTGTATTTCAAATGCAGCTTTCCCGAGGCGTTGAATTGATTCATGGATGACTGATCGCCTAAAGGTATGCAATGTGAATGAAGTAACATAAATAACGCCAGTTTTAATTAGGAGGTGCCGTAAAATGAGTTGTAAAGGCCGAATATTTTTAACACTAGTTGATAAAATGAGATTGAAAATAATAAAACCTTCTACACCTCTATTGAACTGTTGCTAAAATGTTTCGATACCTTTTTGCTCAACCCTAATTATTTTTAAAATACAAATACATTGCATACCTCAAGGCGCAAATTTATACAACTCAACCGGTAGAATTAATACATAACTCTGTTCATTCGATTGTTACGATTCTGTTTCCAATGCTGCTTTTATCGTTTGTCCACGACGGCCAGCTATTGAACCATCCATTTTGTGACGATGTGCATCTTTAGCATAAATCATTTCTTTATCTCACTCCCTCGAAAGCATCATTCGGTCGGGCACGAATTATCATATCAAAGATGCTAAAAAATGTCCATACCACATCCGTTCACAACCAGACTCGTGCATGTGAAAGACAAATCTAGCTCGGTTCGGCCATCGAATCCGCCAGCCCTAGGTTGCAACCACACCGCTACACAAGATTATCAGTATCACGCTCCCCAACGATGGGAACCCATCCGAAGGGCGGAGGTTGAGCGCAGCACCTATTCCTCGAAACGAAAATGTTATGCAGCGATTGTTTATCTTTCATATCGTCTGCTACCGGGCGAAGCGAATGCGATGCTTCTTTGCTGTTCGACGCGTTCAGGTTGCAACTCACGTCCCCCCGTTCGGCCGCTCGAAGGTCCTGCCAAATTGTTATCTTAGAACGAAGGGATAATATTTCGACAACGATTTCATGCTCGATACACCGGTGCGCCTCCATTCGAGCGTGATCCACCCCATCGGGTGCTTATCGATCGGTGATGGGATATGATTCCAAGAAAGCGATGAAGTTTATATTTTCTTTTTATTTTCCACCGCCCTCCATTACCTCCCCACCTCCTTCCCCCATATTTCAACCTGTCGCGTGTGCGATCGGTTTCGATAGGAACGATAGGAAGATTTATACCCTTAACCGTATTTATTTGCCAGTGACGAACGGACAAATAAACGTTCTCCGAAACGGGTGGTGCAAGCGCCCTGCAGCAAGCAGGAGCTTATTAAATTTTCACTCCCGGTGCCGGTTGCGGTTGACTGTTTAGTGCACGGTCATGCACTTTTTGATGTTGCTGATGCGGTGAATAAATTTCCATCGACAGCCCGTTTTAGATGCTTACACGCACCACAAATCACGCAGCTGGTGGTTTGAGTTGATTTGATTTATTCAGCACATTACTGTTGCGCGATGATCAAATGTGACGTGGTGACGTGAACAGTTCTGGAAAAAAATACAAACTAACTGCCGCCGATGATGATGCACGGTGATGCAATTTTTATTCGAATATTAAACGATCCGGTTCAACCATTAGCTCAAATTATGCAATAAACTTTTGCATGTTTAAAGGTCAATGCTCAATTTCATGTTGTTGGGTTTTATCACGCACTATAAGCAACCATCATCAACTAATTCTGGCCGTTATTCGACTCTCAATGCTGGATTGTTCGTATCCTTCGATACCTTGTGATTTGTTTCGTGGGACATATTCGACCTTCTGCATCATCTTGGTGCATTGCTGCGTCCTGGCTGTCTGTTAGTTGGTCACGTCACAACGTTTGCATTGGGTGCATAATTTATGGATACCTTGTCCAAGTGCACGTGGCACACCAAGGCAATAACAAAGCGGACCAGATGAGAGCAAAATCACCAACCGAAAATAAATATTTTGTATCACAAAATTAAAAATACTTCGTCTAAAAAATGCTTAAAATATTCAAAATACTTATCAATTGAAGTAATCTTTTCTTTCAATACCCTTGTTCATATCACCAGCCTTTATTACCAGCGTTAAAGTATATAAGCATGTGATCAAACATTATAAAACCACAACCGCTCCTTGTCAATTTCCATTCCAGTAGAAAATCCTTCATGAAAATTTTGTTTAAAAATTTCGTCCAAAAAGAATATTTACCTACGACACAGCGAGGGCAGCATAGTTCCCCTTCTGTTCTTTGGGAGACGCTACACCACATGTTCACTTCGAAACAAAGACATCCCTGCTCCCGAGGCACAATATCGACATTGTGTGGTGAGGGACTGTGAGAAAATGTGTGCTTACTCTGCGGGATGCACCAATAATAACGCGAACAAGCGAAACAATCATTGTTTGCTCATGCGATTGAAACGGAAGATCCTCGCTTTCCCAGCGACAAAAGGCTGAACAAACGTGTACAAATCTACTCGAGTGTGTGTTTTTTTTTTGTTCTATTTTTCTTCCCTTCTTACTAGGGTTTTATTGAAATTTAGGATTATCATCTAAGCGAACAGATTTCATCCCGGGCGTCCAGTGAACGGTATTTTACATCATTTTCGGATTAAGCACCAGCTTTGGACGCACTTTTCCGGGCGCATCCCTTTCGAAGCTAGTCCTTTAGCCGAATTTTACGGGATTCAATTCACGAAACCGTAGCGAAGCGTACCGTCATTACAAACTCCTCCCCGTTCGCCGCGAGCTATCTGAATCGTTCCAGGAAGGATGTTTGGAATCGGTGCCGTTACAACTCGCACTGTAAATTCCGCATTCGCAATAATGCATTGTCTCCCGTGAGTTTCGTGAAACAATAGTGGAACCACATTAGAAATTGTAATCTCCCGCATGCCGTCAGCGCAGTCGAAGGCGAGTGGTGAGTGTTGTGCAAACTTCTTCCGCGCTTTCGCCTGCCACGCAAAACACACCCTCTCTGCTACCGACCGTGTGCAATAAATTCAAATCAAAACCCGCTCGATCTCGCGCTCGCCACAGTTTGTTGCCGAAAAGTTGCCGCTGCGCCATGGTGCAATGTTGCGCTCGGCAAAACGTTCGTTAATTACTAATTCATGAGCCCCCTCCGACATCCGCCGACGAGCGGCAAGTTTCTGGTTGTTTGGTCCATCGAGAAGTCACTTCTCGACTGCACCCACATCATTCCGGCGGTGGGTATACAACTTCGTTGCATTTTTGGTGTGGAAAGAAAGGCACATTGGGCATGTGTGCACCTGCCTGCCACTGGTAGTGCTTTAATACAACAAATAATCATTAAAATTGCATAGTCGAGTGAACATATGCGGCCAGACTTGTTATAAAATTCCGTCCAAGGCTACATCCACCAGCAGGGTATAATCTGAGTGCGGCAAGGTGATATTAGAAAGAAGCACGGCATCAAGTTAGCCATGTCTTCTGTGTACTTTTTTTTTGTACACTAGCTCTCATGTGTGATTTTTTTGTTTTGGTTTTGGAGACTAGTAATGTAACTAAAATTGCTTTAATCACAGTAAAGTTTTTTTTCAGCTATTAAAGATCCCGGGCGCTTTTATGATGAACACCGCATTTAAAATGCATACAAACATATGCCACTGAATCCTGCACACAATGCATAAATCACTCTCAACCACTGCGGTCACCCACACAGTTCAAAGGGGAATACGCCGCAGAACGCGTCATTAACCAACAAAAAAAGGTAAGTAAACAACCCCCTCTGAAAAAATTCAATTTTCACTTCCAGTTATGAGTACTTAAATTGCTGTAAATCTAATTTCAAATATAATTCTCCAGTGCCTCTGGCCGGCCCTCCCGGTCGCGGCCGTCCTGATGATGACGATTTAAAATGCTTTATCCTACTCATTCAGCCGCCCCCACATACTCAGAAAGTGGAAACGGAAATGACGGCGACCCGCCGTCGATTTGGACAATAACAAAGCTAATGGTTAATGAAAATGAATGGCAGTAAAGTTTTCTCCTCGACGCGCGGCTTTTCGGGCGGTTGAGTTTTGTTTTGCTTACAAACGCTCTCTTTTTCTCTCTTTTTTTTTCTTTCTCTCTTTCTCTCTCTCTCTCTTTCCTTCCTTCTCTCTTTTTTAGTAATTTTTGTTTCTTCTCCTGTTACAAATGACAAGGAACATGGCCAACCAACCGTTGGACAGTCACTAAGGTTACTCGCGAGGTGTAGACCATTTTTTTATTTGTAACGTGGAACGGCTGGTTGGCGCCCGGTCGGACAAAA
>JXXA01002289.1:0-15758 GCA_000956255.1 Anopheles punctulatus | reverse complement strand
GCCAGTTACGCCGCGTTCTCACCGATCGCGTGGTGTCTCTTCTTCGCCTGGACCGTCTTCACCGCCCATCTCGGGTATCGAAGTAGGTGCTAGTCAGTACGGTGCGGTACCGGTTCGCTCCTAACGACTCTTCTCCCCTTCCCCGCCCAATCAGACTGGGTTATAGACTTCTTCTCCTGGCGCGGTTTTCGCATCACGACCCGCATCTCGTACGCCATCTACCTGACGCAGTTCCCGATCTTCTTCTACAACGTCGGACGGACGCGAGCGCCACAGTACTTCGAGTTCCTGCCGGCAGTGATCGTAAGCGGCTGCAAGCCTCTCGCCGTCGAGCAGACATTAAATTGCTTCTGAATGTGTGTGTGTGTGTTTTTTTTTATTTTTTATTTTACACTCCCATCACAGTTCAATACCAACGAGTATCTGGTCGTGTTTCTCTGCTCCTTCCTGCTGACGGTGCTGTTCGAGACGCCCTTCATCAACCTGAAGAAGATGCTGTTTCGCGGCAAGCGGCTGTCGAAGGGTGTCGCCGGTGGGGCATCCGGCGCGGACGAACGTATCCACCCATCGTCGAGCGGGACCGCATTGAGCGCAACGACGACGGATGCGCCCGAAAACAGTAGGCCTAGTGGGTGCGTTACAAGTGCGAATAGTAAATTAAGCGATTAGGTGGTACAAACGAGCCTCTGTTTACTAGCGCGAGTTTCACTATCCTCACGATGACATCCGCAATACCAACACACCCGCTAACACACACCCACACACACACACGGTTAGAAACAGTGTACAGTGAAACAGACACACGTCACGCGTTACCTCCAGATATACGCTCGAGGCGTTCTTTATTAAATCAACACTGTGAAACTTACATTCTACTCATCTATACACATTTAACTTCCGCTTGATTAGGGGGCCTACCATGGCCAATCGTTAGGTCATTCGTGACCATTGTGCTGCTATCGCTTGCGCATTCGTTCACCATTCCGCTGGCATTAGCGGTCTGGCTGTGGTTCCCCCACGTCAGCCATCGCACACTTCCACCAGTACACGTGCGGGTACGTCTCCCGATCGATCTCGACCGAACGCAGCGCGGTCAGGACGGCGTAGTCCTCGCGTGTCGGTTCGTTGCCGTGCAGGAAAATACGCCGCACAGGCAACTTCGTCTTTTTCGGCTGGTCCGGCACACGCACGCCGTTGATCGGCGTCGGTCGATCGGACCACGATTTCGGGCTGGACGGTGGTGTAAAGAATTGCTCCACCTGTTGTTTGCCTCGCTTCGGTCGGTCGTGCTGCTCGCCGTCGCTGTCCGGATCGCTGCAGCTAAAATACTCGTCGCTCTCCTCCTCGTCGTCGTCGTCGTCGTCGTCGTCCGGTTCGGCGCCGAACAGCTTCCGGCCCGCGGTCGGCAACTTGTCGCGGTAGGTGCGGAAGTTAACCTCGTTCGGTGACGCGTCCGGTGCTGCAACGGGCACCCGATTCGCACGCATATCGCGCCGCTGGCTCATCCGCTCCAGTATGTCCCGTCCACCGGGCGTCGGTGGGCAATTGCACCGCTTAATGCATTCGTTCTCGTCCCACAGCCGGCGGTAGCTTTCCTCCGACTCGGTATCCGGCTCGAACGCACCGATCGGGATCATGGTTTTGGCGTACCGCATCATAAACCCTATCACACACCGTGCCGCATTGGACAGTATTTTCGAATTCGACTGGGGCAGCTGGACAAGCTCTTCCGTGGCAGAGCCATCGCCATCGCCACCGTATGCTATAACCAGTGAGGCGAAGAAAGCGTGCGCCTTGCCAAAGTCCACCATGTCGAAGACCGCATCCTGCCGGAAGTTTTGCAGCAGCTTGTCCAGCTTCCGGATCTCGATCACGAACATTAGGCTCGGTTCGCGGGCCAAAACCTTCGCCAGCCGGATCGCGAACACCTGCAGCGAGTTGAAAAGGCAGCGGTAGCGGTTGGACAGCGTAACACTCATCTTCGCCTTCGCCTGGGCCGACTCCGGCGGCAGTGATGGTGGCGGTGTTTGGGGAAGAATATCCAACGATGCCGGTAGCTTCGCTTGCCGCTCCTCCAGGCACATCTTCTCCGTGGACTCGCAGATCTGGTCCAGGTCGTCGTCGAACGTACGCGTCGCCTTCACCGGTCCGTTCTGCTCATCCGGTTTCTCCTTGCTAGCGCGCTTCGCCAGGTACTGCTCTAACAGCGTCAGCCCCTGCGCGTCCGCCAGGTTGCAGAACGTATCGAGAAACTCCCAGTACTCCTGCCAACCGACCTGCAGCTTCGACGCCAGCATGCGGCCCACCGTTTCGAGCCCCTTCTCCGGATCCGACAGCTTGATCTTACGCTCCATGTACGACGGGGACTTCAGCAGATCCGCCTTCGTGTACTGCTGGAGCGTTTCCTCGCACTCGAACGTCACGTTTGCCTCGCTGCACGTGCTGTCATCGAAATCCATGGAATCATTCTCCGCACAGCGATACGTGAACAGCTTTCGGTTCGGGGTGCTGCTCAGTATCGTGCCATTAGTTGGCCGATATGACAGGTCATAGGCGGTATGGTTCCCATTACCATCGGGGATAGGCTCGCCGGTCACCACTGCCGGCTCGAGATTGTTGTTAACGTTGCGTGTCACATACTCCTCGTTGTCGGTATCCTCATCGCCGACTGCGTTCAGAATCATGCCATTCAGGTTCCCGCCCAGCTCTTGCCCATCGATCGAGTGGTTTGCAAACAGGCGGCGCGGTTTCGTACGGATCGGAGTCGAGCTGCTAAACATGTTCAGCTTGCCTTCGCTCTTCGACTCGTTACCCTTACCACCACCAACATGAACCACCTTCAGGCGGGGCGGGGTTTTCCAGCGCTTGCAAAACGTTTGTGCCTTGTCGTGGTCCATCGGACCGGCGTACGCACGAATTTCGCGTCTCAGCTGAACCCGGTCGGTCCCGGCCCCGTACTCGACCAGCTTCGGCGAGTCTGTCGGTGAAAACGGTTCGCCCACCATCGGCACATCGACGTTGTCCTCGGTGCGGATCACCGGCACGAAAAAATTAGTACGCAGCAGCGACGCGATCGCTTCACGCCGTTCCTCCGTTTTGTTCGCCGGCTTCGCCCGGCTGCACACAATGTCCTTCGGGTAGAGGCCGTCCCCGTTCGGTATCATCTGGCACTGGGGGTACGCAATCAGCTCCCGGACCACCTCCGTCCAGCCGAGCTTTACGGCAAAGTGCAGCGGTGTCTCGTTGCGGCACTTGTCCGGTGTGTTCAAGTACAGGTCGAGAAGCACCGCGCTCACATCGTCCGTTGACGGCAACCGCTGGCCGTGCAGCAGCTCCACGTACGACGGGCTGGACACGGCTCGTAGGATCTCCCGGCAGATCTCAGCCCGACCCTCGATGGCGGTGATGTGCAGCGCATTGTACCGCGGGCCCTCCTTCAGTATCGTCGGTGTGTCGCCCGAGCTGATGAGGTAGCGAGGGTTCTGGAAGATTGTCGCCCGCACCTCCTCAATATTGTTTGCCTCGATCAGCTTCCGGAACGCGACCATCTTTTGACTCGTCGGCGTAGCGAACTTCGTTTTTGTCGCCTTACTCTTCGCGATCGGCGTCGTTGTAATGGCTAATTCATAAAAGAGAAAAGTCAATTATGAGCGGAAACACACGTATGCGCGGTGTAACACTCGTTACCTGGCACCGTGGAGACGGGTTCGGATGGTCCGTGTAAGTAAAATGAGACTGCTTCCTCACTCGTCGCGAACGCCTTCATGCGGGCATCTTTGTGCTGCTTCAGCACCGATAGCGCTTCCGCTCGGTTGTTGTAGAAGCTTTTAATAGCTGCGGGAAAAGGGCAATCGTTAGAATTAGTACCGATCAGCCGGCCATACTTACGCCATACTTACGATAGTTGGACGCATTGTCCGCGACAAAAATGGCGTAGTATTCCATTGTAGCAAACGGCGGAGTTCACAACCCGCTCGCGCTACCCATGCACGATAGGAAAAACGATTAAAAAATAAATGGTTGATTGTGCTAGTTCTGATGCGATTACCAAGCCCAATTCACGGCTGGCATCGAGCACAATAGGTACTAAATTATGCACAATCTGTAGTGTATAAAAAATATAAAAAATAAAACACGTCTTTACGCGTCGAAGCTGTTGCTGACACTAGTGATGGCTCTGTAAACGGTTTCACAAACAACTAATGACGGCGCGGCAGACATTCGAGGGAACTCAGGATCGATCCAATCCGATCCATCCCGCGGAACGATTAGATCTTGTTTCTATCTAAACTTTGTTTCGGAAACGAAAAAGAAATCCAGCATTTGTGATAATACCACGCTCGTACCGATTGATATGTTAACCAACGGTACGTCCGAACAGTATCGCGTAAATTCGAGCAGTTTTGCTCGAACGCACCTCTTTTAAATCCAACCATTTTTTATTTAAATTTTTAAACAAGCCTGAGATCAAACAACTTTTCAAATGTGTAAAAATAATTATGTACGATTTGTTTAAACTACCAGAAAAACAGGCTTGACGGAATTTTTAATGAGCAAATATTGGTTTTGTCGAGGTGCATCTCGCTTGGTGTAAGAAACACCGAAAAGCTCCGCGAACTGTTGCACCATCATGAAGGATAAACACTAACTGAAATGTGAAGGCGAACTTTAGTTTCCTTGTTGTCTGTTTTTTATTTGTTTATTTATTTAATTATTTGTTTACTTGCGGCTATCCATTCAGTGTTTGTAGAAAAGAAAGAAAGCCCCTTCTTGTAGGTGAATTGAGTGTAATATTTGCTTTCGTCGGGTAGAAATCAGAAGTAAAAAAAAACAAAATTAATAAGAAATACGACCGGGATACCAGCATATGCACGGGTCGTTCAAATTCCTATATCAAACTCAAAGGGACATCATTGGGTGGTAGGAAGAAGGGAAGGAAGGAAGGAAGGAAGGAAGGAAAGAGGGGGGAGCGAAGAGGGGGAGCAGATTTGGTTGTTGTATTTGCAATAAGGCAATCAGAGCGGCCATCGCAAGGACCTGACCTTTCTCCAGCTACGTAGCGCACATACGGAGTAACGTGCGTATACGCTGAGATCTCGAGCCGCGGGGCTTGATACACAGGTGATAGGTCCAACGACCTACAAGGTTTCATAAAAAATGGGCTTCGTGAAGGTCGCGATCAGTAGCGACATGATTTTTGCTGACCTTTGCTAGGGTCAATTTCGTTTTCTTTTATATAAATAATTTTCACCTCCCCGCCTTTGAAGCCTCTGAAGCCTCTGAATGATGATAATGTAGCCATTTGATACGGAAATTGTGAACACATAACCCCGATAAATATCACGGGGATCGTTCGCTTGAAAGAGAGACAGAAACAGATAGAGAGATGAGCTCGAGAAGCAGATCCGACACCTCGGGACCTTAGAGAAACTTCAATAGAAATGAAATAAAAACAAATGTAAATCCGAAAAAATCCGTAAACAGAAGAAAAGAATATTAGCATAATCAGTGCGTTTTCTAACAAAATAATACTAAAATAATTGAACACCTCTGGGTGGTCGTTCAGAATTGTTGAAAACTGCGTTGCCTGTTCTTCCACTCGCATCACGCGAATAGAACACATGAAGGGGGAAGACTAAAAAATTATAAATAGTGACAAATAAATCAACAAAACTGTAAACCGCACTGTACTGTAGTAAGCCCATGATAAGGCCACCACACAGGGAGGAAATGCCCTGAAAATAAAAATGTCAGTTACTGCATTAACTCCAGAAACCGCCCTAATATTGGTGGGAAATAAAAAAAAGCTTGGAATTTGTGTGTCTCTCTCTTTCTCTCTGGCCCTCTGCCTCTGTCTCGCTCTCTATCTTGATGATCATATGGATGCATAAAAAAAAACAATTTCCTGCAGGGCGTTCGTGTTCCCGCGTTCAAACCTTATGTTGGCTACACGTTATTTGCAAATCAGCAAAACTCCTCCCCTTCATCCCTACCCCTCTCTTTAACTCTCGTCTTTTTCCTATTATTTTCTCTGCTACTTTGTCACCTCGTACTTAACACTTTCAGTACCAGACCCAACATCAAAATTATTTCCTCTCTGCGTAAAGTGTATGGCGGAGAGAGAGCGGCGAGAGCGGCAATATTTTTGCATTTCTTTTCCCGTTTTCCAGCAGTACTGACAGCAAATAAGAAACAGGAACGAAGCCTCTCTTAGATAGCATAATCCGGCAGTCGAATACGACTGTCACGGTACTGAAAGTGCTAACCAATGTCTCACCTTAACTTTGTCACCCCTCCCGCTAGTGGTTGTGTTTCGATTTGCTGTTTTTTCTTCTTCGTTTGTATTCCTTTTGTTACTTGTTTCTGTATTATTTCTATTTTCTCTTTTAAACTTTTGTCTTAGTTCCTCCACCCCTGAAAGCCTCTCCCACATCAGCCCCACTACATCTTTCGCGCTTGTTAAATGTCGGCGAAAGAGAAAGAGAGAAAAAAAGAATGTGAAGAGGAGCGTGGGGAGGCGGATGATCGGGGAGTACTTGTTCAACGGGGAGGAGGGAAGGTAAGGATAGGAGGCGGGAGGGGAAGGGGGAAGTAATTTAACGTTCTAATTCTAGTTGTAGTATGCGGCTCCTTACCTAACGAGTGTTGCTTCCATACATATATATATATATACTCTAACTTCCACTTTTTCCTGCGATTTCCACATACACATGCACACACACACACCCCGCTAGTGCGCCGGTGTACATGTCCGCCATCTAAACCGTATTCTGCTGGCTACTGCCTTCCTTTGCTCTTTCCTAACCACTTTTGCTCGCGTCTTTATGCGTTCTAGAAGCAACACAATCCTTTTGTCTCTGCTCAGCCCTCAACCCCCTCCCTCCGCTCAGCACCAAAACATGCTGCGGTGATGAGCTGTTAAACGTTGCAGCATTACTATGCTTTGCTGCTGCTGCTGCTACTCCTGATGCATCCTAACTCAGCGCTTCTATTCGTCTGTATCGCTCGATAGCTTATCCTTATCACGCCGTTCTTCCCGTTTGTTTTCGCCGGATGTGACCGCGGGCGGGTTATTGCTACTTTGCAGCATCGCTCGCTGCTTCATTATTGTCCAGTCGAAGGTGTAGTCGTACTGGTGGTTCAGAGTGCGGAACAGGATCCTGAAATAAAAGATGTTGAGAACGGGAGTGTTCGATCAAGATGTTTGTTAAACATAGTTCCACGGAATAGGCTTGGGAGATGGTCCACAGGAAGGCCCAGTAAACCAGTCTACCCATCATACTGAGACCAATAGATTGTTAAAAAGTAAAACATTAAAATGTATGTACATTGAAATTAATTAAATCAAAAATACAAATTTACACAAACTGTCGACACAACTGTACTGCTCTTTTGCTCAATAAAATCTCAAAATCCATAATAAAATGCACCTGTAATCAGCAGTCTCTAGACGTTTAATAAATCTATCAAATTTACTTGAGAACCGTCACTGTCCAGGCGTGCAACGAATGGTTCCCGAAGGCAATTAACTTTCAGGTGAATCTTCTGAAAAAAAACATCAAAACTATCGGCTCATGTGAAGCTAACACAACATACAGTCGTGAATTGCCGTTAAAAACTACCCAGCAACATAGTTTTACATACAAATAATTTACAAAAACGGAAGAGAAATAGAAAAATAGCAATGTTCACATGCTGGACACAAAATGGTTAATGAGCAATGCGTAGATTATCATAGCAGAGTAAAAGTTTCCTTGAATGAGCGTTATCGTACCACCCTCAGTTACCGACCAACCCAACCAAACCTACCTGAACAGCTGTCGCAGATACATATAGTCCGGTCCCTCCTCGAAGCGCAAACTGCGGCAGTAGTTGAGATACATCGCAAACTCCGCCGGAAAGCCCTTGCACAGCACCTCGATCGGTGTTGACATCTTCTTCTCCGAGATCTTCTCGTACTTCTGCTTCTTGTTCGTCGCCTTCAGGCCCTGCCAGGGCAGCGAGCCGCGGTTGAAGTACATCATCACGTACCCGAGCGACTCCATATCGTCCCGACGGCTCTGCTCGATGCCGAGGTGAGCGTTGATCGAAGCGTACCGCGCCGTCCCGGTCAGGTTCTTATCCTCCCGGTACGTGATGTGGATGCGCGAGCGGAAGTCGCGGTACTTCTTCGCCAGGCCGAAGTCGATCAGGAACAGCTTGTTGCAGTGGCGCCCGATCCCCATCAGGAAGTTGTCCGGCTTGATGTCGCGGTGGATGAAGTTCTTCATGTGCAGGTACTCGAGCCGCCCGATCATCTGGTCGACCAGCATCAGCACCGTCTTGATCGTGAAGTGCCGGCTGCAGAAGTTGAACAGATCCTCCAGCGACGGGCCGAGCAGATCCATCACCAGCACGTGGTAGCTGCGCTCCTGCCCGAAGTACCGGATGTGCGGGATGCCAACGCCGCCCGTCAGCACCTTGTACAGCTTGTACTCGTACGTGAGCTGCGGGTGGCGTGCCAGTATGCTCTCCACCTTCAGCGCCACCTCCTCGCCATTGGTGATGTTGATGCCGAGGTAGATGTCCCCGAACGAGCCGGAACCGATCTTCCGGATGATCCGATACTTGCCAGCTACGATGAAGTCATTCATTTTCGCTTCCAGCGATATCCGGGGGGTTCACTGCTATGCTCTGTCTGTTAGTGTGTGCGTGTGTGTGGGGTTTGGGTTAGGTTGAATGGTGCCTGTCCCCCGATGCGTGCGTGTGTCTCTGTTCAGTTGATTGCTGCGAGGAATCCTGATGCTGCTGCTAGTTGGTTTTTTGCTCTGGCTAGATCATCTATGGGACGATGATCGGCGAGCTCGGACTGGACTTAGCCTTCGTTGGGCGGACGAACGGATTGATTGATGTGGGCGAGCGTGTGTGTTTGTCTAGTTCTTGTATGTGATGCCCGTTTATATCCTATCCAGTCACGGTTCGCTACCGTTTGGATGTCGTGTGTAGTACTGCTTGCCACTAACACAGGGGTAGGAAATGAAGAAAGCACGGGCTAAGCTGGGAATGAGAAGAAAACACACAAAAAGCACATTAATTACGAGCGAAACAATTGCGAACAACCATCAGATGATTTCTGTCCGTCAAATCAGTGCCAATTCGATATTCGTCGCTGAACTGACCACGTCCCTGACGCTGGCATGGAAAATATGATTGATAGCTTCCCGTTGCATAGATTGTAATGTAAATACAACACTGTTCCTGTAATGCTCTACCCACATCGCTAAGCGCACGTAAACCTCTTCTACATCGTTTCCCAATTTTGGCTGAGGAAATTGGCCTAAAAAGCAATGAAGCTAGAGAGCAAATGCAAAGCAACAATGATAACAACAACAAAAAAAAACAAGTCCCGATTGATATTTTTCCCAATCCTCAACAAACATATCATTTTCCTCCGTTTCAACATTACCATTTTCTCGCGCGTGTGAGTCTGTGTGTGTGTGTGTGTATGTATGTTGCCATACCAGCAACAAAAAAATACTGTACCACTACGCGGACAAAGCCTTCCTGACTCGTTCAACCACACCACCACCACACGTACACACGCGCACGCATACTCGTCCGTGTATGGTATTCGACTGAACTCAATGCTAAACTTCAAGAGCATCCACCGCATTCTACCACTGTTGGCAAATAGCAGCAGAATCAAAGAAAGGTTCCGTCTATTAGGCCCTAACTCTAGCCCTCCTGCGCACGGAAAAACTTGCTTGGGTTAGGAAACAACTTCCGGATCGGTTACACATGAAGATACCGGACTCCAGCACAAAACGCTGAAAGTAGAGAGGAGAAAGCGATCACGAAACCCGCGTCCCGCAGTTTGTGGTTCTGGAACAATTTCTAGATTTGGTTAAAATATTACAATTGGTGTGGTCCACTGCGAATTGCTGTGGCAAGAAGACCGGTGACTATGACTGCAAAAGTCGAACAACTCATAGACAGGACAAGTCTCTGAGTGCGGATCGATTAGGCATCATGTTTACCAACGGTATGAGACCGAATCCCACATACCTGTATTGAAAAAGAAGAAGTATTTTGCCATTTGTGATCCACTCGTTTATGTTTTGTATTTTTTATAGATTAATGACAAAACTCTACATGTTTTAGCAATGTAATACGAGCCCGGGACGTAACTATCCCACGGTAAAGAGTAGATTGATGAACAAGTAGCCTCAAGGCATTCAGACGCCAAGGTTAAGCACAGAGTAACGTTTAGCGCTAAAAAGCTAGTAAGCTGCTGCGGTGCTGGGCTACTGAAAAGGGCAGGAAGGCCTCAATAAATCCCCTGGGCCTGCCAATTCGTCGCTCGGTGCGTTTATGGCTTCTTGCTTGCTATCCATCCAAAAGGGTTCTATTTTGCGCAGCAGCATGAATGCGAATGGGTGCGGGTTTGCTTCACCTGCATTGAGCAGAAAATGGCGACGCATGGCGGAATACTCGTCATAGCTTCCGAGCGACTCTAAAAATTTGGTAAAGAGTTATTTCCTAACAATATTTCGCCGAACTACCATGTCAATCGGGTCAAACGTGCTCACACAACTACATATATACACATACATTCACGCACACACTCACACACGCGGGCGAGCGCACAGAAACGCGCACACACATTCACGCACACACGTATACAAGTCTGGATGGGGCGAATGACGACGGATGTCACTACACCTTTACCAAAAAAAAACCACCAAACCCTCCATTCCCGTACCCTTGTGAGTTTTTTTTTTTCGTTTCTTTTCCTGCTTGGTTCACTCTTTTCTCCGTCGTGCAATTTTCTTCCCGTGCAGAGGGCCACTGGCAGCACGGGAAATCGAAAAACGGGCACCGACACGATAGCACACGGTGCAATATTCACGCCACACACCGCGCAGGAGAGCACTTACGTTTTTAGCCTCGATTTTCTTGTGGCTTCTTTTTCCTGTGTGTGTTACTTCCTCGAAGAACGAACACGAGAGACACACCGTGCAGTACCCGAGAGACACGGGGGAAGATGGCAGTTGTCCGAATTGGTTGCCTTTGAGAATGCGTTAACATGAAGCGAAAAAAAATCCTGCCCGAACACACGCTTGGGCGAAACAGCATTTTTGACAGTTGCACATGCTTCAACTTGATGAAACGTTTGAGAAGAAATAAACGCTTCATGTTTTCAAATGGACGGGTAGTTTGTTTGGTCCTTCTTTCGCGACAAACGCTGTTGGAACAACGACAAAGAAAAGACGATTGATCCCAGTCAGATCCTATCAAAGAGGTTTGTGAATTATCACAAGTGTTGAATATGTTAATCGGTTGCAGTGAGCGTAGTGAAGTGCAGCATTGTACATCGGCAGTGTCCGAACAGAAGGAAAACGAGGAACGAAACTCCAAGACATACAGCATTGAATGCAGATTGATTTTTATTTAATTTATTTTATTTTTCATATTATTTAAAGTAGTTACGGCCTGGCCGTATTGCTTGTTTTGGTTGTTGTTGTTGTTGAGAAACATTGTTATGGTATAAGATCTACTTTCAACATTTCGAAAACCCTGTCCAAACTATTATACCATTGAGATCGAAATGCTTGGAAAGTAGAATGATACAATTTTCTCACTATATGATATAAAACATTGTGAGATAGATCACATGATGTAATTTTAAACAAAAGATATTAATATTACTCTAAGCGCGTTCCTGGCTACAAAAATGTCAAATTGCTCGCTTATAGAACAGCACTTTGAAATTTTTGAAACTCGACAGCTAATACGGTGATGTCCAAGTGATAACCGAATATTTTGATTACACATAAATAACTTGCGGAGTAATGTACTTCTCTATGGCAACGGTCCGTTTTGAATATCACACGACCAAAGCCCGCCTAACCGAGCGTATAAACCAGCAGTTCCTGAAGCGAGCCGAAACCTGACATTTGCTGACAGTGCCGCTCGGAAAAGAAAATCTACCACTGACACAACTTGTTCGTGTTATTTTCATTGTCTTTGTTCCGACACGAAATAGGGTAGTGCGTGCATTTTTTTGCGAAGGCAAAGTTGTCTGCAAGGCATTCGTCTTTTCGCACAGCGTGTCAAAAAGCTTTCCCACCATCAACCTGCTGCACAGGTCGCGGAGGGCCGGATAAAAACGGTAACCGTGTGCCTACCAGCTACCAGGTGCCAGTTGCCTGAGAAAGGTCAGAAAAGAGCGA
Organism: Anopheles punctulatus; assembly: GCA_000956255.1. NCBI lineage: Eukaryota > Metazoa > Arthropoda > Insecta > Diptera > Culicidae > Anopheles > Anopheles punctulatus. Next base: position 3,546 of record JXXA01002289.1, on the reverse strand, counting down.
AGAGAAGAAAAAAAACAAAAAGAAACGGCACACAAATCAGTGGAAAGGAGTGGTGGTGCATGTGGACCGTGGTGAGGGGAAGGGAAGCAAAGCAAAAAAACAACAATAGGAAATAGGCAAAACTGCAGAAAATAACGTCATCACAAATTTAGTGCACTATCTTGGTGAAGTTGGACGAAAAGGTTACACCGTAGGGTTGGGCGGTGTGCACCCGGAAATGCAGATTCGCAATCGAACAGCAAACAAGGCAAGCTCCAGCGTGTGACTGTGTGCGTAGGATGGTTTTTGAAAGCTGCGGCGAGCTTCAAGCGAACCTTGAAATACGTGACTAACACGACGAAAACAGCGTACGTACGTAGTTTAGTAGATTACTTGCTCGCGGAGGGGTACGGTAGTGCGGCACGGTGGTGGTGTAAGTGCGCGTCGGTCAATGACACCCGCACGTAGGGTAAACAGCGAAGACACCTGACGCAGGACGACCAGGACAACACACGGGCACAGGGCGGAAAGGGAAATTTTGTAAACAAAACTGCGCCAGGCTCTCGATGACCTAAGCCGTGGCTAAAGCTACAGGAAGCGATGGTGCATTTACGAACGTAACGATTTGGTTGTTGGTAAGTGAAGGTGGTGAAGTAAACAAGTGTTCCCGGTAGCTCACGCCCCTTCCCGCTTTCAGAACGGATCCAAGCGCGCGACGAAACGATGGCGAAGGAGTACGACTACCTGCTGAAGGTGCTGCTCGTCGGTGACAGTGACGTGGGCAAGCAGGAGATCCTGTCCGGCTTGGACGACGGCTCGACGGAAAGTCCCTTCTGCAGCGGCAGTGGCAGTACGTCTCCGCACGACGCCCGCTTCGTACCTGTTTTGCTTCACTAATACGAAACCATTTTTGTTCCTCCCCCACCCCGGATAACGAAACAGCGGCACACAAAACGACCACGATCCTGCTCGACGGGAAGCGGGTGAAGCTTCAGATCTGGGATACGTCCGGCCAGGGACGGTTCTGCACGATCATTCGGTCGTATTCGCGTGGCGCCCAGGGCATTATTCTCGTGTACGACATCACGAACAAGTGGAGCTTCGACGGGCTGAACCGGTGGCTGAAGGAGGTGGAGGAGCATGCGCCGGGCGTGCCGAAGGTGTTGGTCGGGAACCGGCTGCATCTCGCGTTCAAGCGCCAGGTCGCGGCGAAACAGGCGGAACTGTACGCGTCTCGGAACAAGATGGCATGCTTCGAGATATCGCCGCTGTGCGACTTCAACATCCGCGAATCGTTCTGCGAGCTGGCCCGGATGGCGCTGCACCGGAACGGCATGGAGCGGATCTGGCGCTCGAACAAGGTGCTCTCGCTGCAGGAACTGTGCTGTCGGAGCATCTGCCGGCGGACGAACGTGTACACGATCGACAGCCTCCCGCTGCCGCCGTCGGTGAAGTCGTACCTGCGATCGTACGCCCTCACCTCCTCCCAGTGCTTAAACACGGTGCTGAACAATTCCGCGTCGATCGCGAAGAATCTCAAGTGCAAAACGGCCACCTCGTATCACCTGAAGCACAGCGTTCGGAACGGGTGCGTCATTTCCTGATTGTTGGTGGCCGACAGTAGTGAGCGTGAGTGCGTCGAAGCGTCGGACGGTGCGTCCACCCACCGCCGCCGTTAGAGCGTGTATTACGTGTTTTTTTTCTTTTAATTTCCTCTGTTTTAACACCCACCATTACCTCATCCACCTCGTGAAGAATGCGGGGAGCAAGCGCAAACGCATACACTGCCACATCGCACCACAGGAGACAGCTACTATCAAGCAGCCATCAGCGATCACATTCAACCGATCTTACAGCAGCAAGCAAGCCCCACGCCCGTTGGAGATGCACTCTCGCTCTCTCACAGACGCACGCACTGCTAGTTTTGTAACGAGTCGAATCCCTCCCACAAATCCCCCATTTTGTTTGTCTCAAGCATCCGGCTGTACCGGACCGTGAAGACAACAAATACGAACCAAATACTAATTTTATTAACACCTTTATATATAATTAGAGATAGCACACAGGCGCGCATCACCGTATATTAACAATTTGAAAAAGAACGGAACGAAAGCACAGGTCCATGATCAATCGATACAAAACAAAACAAAAAACCCATGAAAGAAGGTTGTTGGGCATCGCGTTGCGTGTACTTGTGCGTAAAGTTTTTATACTAGCGACGACGGGATCGCTAACTTTCGCCTCACTCGTTTGTTTTGTAATTTTAACATCATGACAACATCGTTTTCTTGTTTTCGCCCCCATTCGTGTTGGATACGAAGCCATCGCAAAGGAAGAATTCGCCTTGATGGCTTACGGAAACAATATAGAAACGAACTAAATTCGTCGTAAAAGTTAACTTTTTGTCTATAATAATCTGATCCGGATCTCGATGTATTGATGTGTGGAATATTGGTTTCGGTTTTCGAATTCGTCCCTAATTCATCCTTCCAAACGCAAGGTGTATGAAAGTAGGTTTTGTACGTAGAAGGTGCAACTAATGTCATTTTAGAGTAGAATTCAAACCTTCAACTGAAACATGCAGCAAATTGAAACTCATATGAGTGAGCGGAGAGTAGTTGGCAAGGGCTCTTCCCTTGCCGCAGTGTGTAATACATTTAGTTCGTATTCCCTCTGTTTTCTTTTATAAGGGAAAAACGTTGCTCACTTTATTCTCGAGCACACTCGGGACGCTAAGGAAATTGAAGGCAGGCTACACGAAGAAACTCCAGCTGCAGATTTATAGGAGTTTACAGGGCCAGAGCAGAAGATTTGTATGTCGTTTAATTATGTTGCTATCGCAACGGCAAACGCACACAAGCGCACGCGCCAAGTATTCCATGGTGGGGCTAGTCGGGCAGCATTAAAAATGTTGTCCTCGGATTAGTCCCCTACCGAGCAAACAAACGTTGGCGAACAACCAAAATCGGCTCCTGCTAGTATTACAATCGTGACGTTTTATACGAGTGTCGAAGGGGGAAACGAAAAGGACAAACGGACGCAACAAGTGTTTTTATTACTTTCAGTGGTGATTCGCATCGCCGTTTCATTTAACCTTAACACAACACATAACACTGAGAGACGTCTAAGTACAATCAGCAGCTTGTTTTGCGCTTTGAGTTGTTTACACTTTGAGTAGGGTTGTTTTTACGCTTTCCCAGCGGGTGATTCGAAAAATGAAAACGCACAATGTTGTTTTTTTTACAAATGAATTTAAAACTACTCTTTCGCAGAACGCTTAAAAAACTGGCAAACTTATTGCGCACACACGCAAAAGGCGACCGGCAAAGTTGTGAACGTGTGGGTTTGTGAATTTACCCGTAGGTTAAGCGAGACTCGAGTGAATGTATGCTATGATTTCAAATTATTTATGAAGTGTTTTTTATTTGTTTAAGTAGCAATGTACGATAAAAATAGTTGCGGAGGGAGCGGAGACCCGAAACAATAAAGGATGTGAACGAATTATTAAACGACTGTTTCGTTTCTTCCGTTGCGATGCTGGGATCGGAAAATCGATGAAGCTCAAAT
>JXXA01002280.1:0-14219 GCA_000956255.1 Anopheles punctulatus | reverse complement strand
GAAAAAGAATGATTTGTGCACAGGTGTTCACTTACCTGTTGGAAATTTAAAGTAAACTTATTTTCAAGTTAACAAGGAGGTTCAAGTTCAAGGACGTGCAACTCAACTTTTACTGCAACACCACTACTTAGCGTTGTGTTATGTATTGTGGTAGACATTTTGCTTAATGTATTCCTATAACGGGTGTGGGTTCTATTTTCTATAGATATTTTTTCTCTGATTTCTATTGCAAGATTAATTTGATAAAGAAATCGTGCGGGTAATTTTCACCATGAATATTAGCATATATGTATTTGTTTTGTCGAGACCAGTACAGAAGGATGCTTATATGTATCATAATATTCATACAGTCTGCCAGCTATTTTCTGTTCTCAGCATCATCGTAATTTTCATACAAAACATGTCAAAAACACACACAGCGCCTTCAAGCGTGAGGTATGTGGGTTTGATAAATGATTTTAATCATTATGCTGATGCGGTGGTTCTGGAAAAAATTGGATAATTCCGTGTTTGTTTAACTTCGTGTCGAAACAAAACGCTCACAAAGAATAGACCGTTCGCTTTAATTGTAGTAAGTTGTATAGTCACTTTATATTTATGTGAATTTTCTTTTTGGCACACGATCCTGGTTGCCGGTAAATTAAAAGAGCTTTTCGTCGCAACGATTTTTATGACACTACCGCGCCCTCGTTCGAATCGTATTGCAGTCACAATAAAATGGTGAATCGTAGTGGGTTTTTCTCGCTTCGTTACGACCAGCGACTACGGTTAGGCTACGGTTCGTTGGCTGCCACCACTGTACCGTACTGTGCCGTTCGGTACATTTTAAAGTAATTTCATGCCTTAGAGGATTTCAGTTCCTCACGGCGAGTTAGTCGCGAATGTAAACGACCCTTTTTTGCCTTAAAGAGCGAAAGCATCATCTTAAAATGTTCATTTGAGAAGATGAATAAGAATAAAGAAAAAAAAAGAGATCGCCAAGGGGTGTAACGTAAGATAAAAGAGAAATCCGTATGTTCCGTAGAACGACGCTCTTCTTGGCCCGCTGGAGAGATCAAAGTCGAAAAATGGTGAGGACCCACGTGCGTATCATTTCAATGTTTCATCGTCGTCAAAGTGCTTCGAAAACGCGCTATAAATTGGCACACAGTGCCTAGGGAATTAATTACTTAACCACTGGTGCACATAGAGCGAGGAGGAAGGATATTCGAACGCCTGAATTCAGTCTGATTGGTTCAAACGGTGCTAACGTGATGCTATTTTGCGTTTCCTCGTCAATAATGTGGGTAATTTATTAGGAGCACTTAGAAACAATTGCGCGGAAGTATGAGTGCAGAAGATGTCTTCAATTAAATTAATTTAACTCAAATATTAGAATTTTACTCAAATATTTACGTTTTGTATTGTCTTGTTCAGAGGAATTCAAAGTTCTGCATAATTTTATTTTTGATTTCTGCTGCCTTTGCATCGTAATGTACAAAAAAGCATCGTAAAACGTTTGACAAAAGCATCAGAAATATTAGTTTTATTTACCTTCAAATTATTGTTCAAATCATTTCAATCGTTCTTTTCTATCTTAAATTAATCGGAACTAAACAAAACAAACCACGCAACTTGTTGGACTTCCTGTGTTTATCGACTTTTAACCGTCCTTTTTACGTTGCATTTCTTCGTCCTTCGGTTTTCGTGTTTCAGCCACGTGGACGTTGTTCTTTTTCGGAATCGAATCGTGTCGGCACTGAATGTTGCGAAAGTTATCAACTCTAGTCGGTGTCGGTGTATCCTTCCTTTTCGCGCCTCGTTCTTTCGAGCGACTTATGTAACGCCGGACGATCGGCCGGTGGTCGGTTGCTCCATTTAGTTGCTGGTGTCGAGTTCATTTCTTCAGGGCGTACAACCTCATGCAGACGAAAAGTATGTTTTCTTACTTTTTAGTTACCGCTTCCCGCATGCTCTGGTGCGTGTGGCGTGCCGTTGCTGTTGTACCGTGGTTGTGCAGGACAACTTTTCGACCAACAACCAATCGCTCGAAGCGGTTGTGATGAAGAAAGTTGAGGCTTTTCCGGAAGAAAGACGCGCTGCACCCGCCTTCAGCATTAGCGATGGCAGAAGGCGAGAGGGGATTGAGATCGATTGTGACAGGGGGTGTGCAGAAGCTGACTTTCCAGCGCACTGTGGGCGAAAAGGAGGGGCGGGCTCGAAAATTTAATATAACTTTCGTGTAACAGAAAAATAACAATGAAATTGTAATGGGATTCCTGCACGGCACTCCTCTCGTATCCGGGCATTTGAAGCTCCTTTTTTTTAATAAAAAAAAGCAGCAACATAGAACCAAGCAGCTGCCTTTGGGTGTGCCGCCGCTGGTCAGCTGGTGGGTCCTGCCGCTAATGAAATGATAGTTAATTTTATTTCGACAAACCAACAACGGAGAACGACCACACCCAGGGCGAATTAAATACAGATCTGGGGCGAAACGTTTCATATAAATAAGTGAGGAGAATCCCCTTACCGAAACTCTTTCGGGACGATGAAAAAACCATTTTGTTTAGCTTCCATCTCGTCTCTCCGCAATGTTTCAATTTTCCTTCCGTTTTTGCTGGTGCTGCCGCCGCAGTTGTTTAATTGCAAGTAAATTTTGGACGGTTGTTCTCGGCTTTGTTGGTGGAGTGTAGCCGTGCAGAATAATTGAGCGTATTTAGTGCATGCAGGGTGTTTGTGTAAGTTTGCTATTCTTTTTTGTCTATCTGCAACCCTCAAATGCATCCGGTGTACAGTTCGGGAGAGCCTCAGTCCACTTGAACGGCTTTTAATTGGGCGCTATAGTTCCGGGTTAATGATAGTGATTGCGTTACGGGTTGTGTAGACCCTGATGTGCGGTTTTCGCAGGGCCGTTTAGCGTTTAAATGAATAGTTCATTGTGAACCAAATCGTGCAGAATAATTAGTGTAACAGGTGCGACAACCCTGACCGATGCCAAATATCTAACTAGCCAAAAATTTGTATGGAAGGAATTACCTTCTGTTACTGTTGCGATGTGCAAATATTACTTTTACTTCACATGTTGTTCGTTTATTTGTAGTTTCTAGCGCGCCATAGAAACATTCTGGGTACAATTTGTCAGACTAGGTACATTGAGCCCGAGCATCAGGTGAACTGTATTAATCAGATGGATTCATTTCGAATTCGTGACTGAAATCGATTTATCACGCTGCCCAATTTCTTCCATTTAGTCCTGGACGAGACGAACCGATCGGGGAGGGGCGTGCAGGGAGTCGACGAGGATTTGTGGTGCTTTCGGGCAAACTTCCCGAGGATTCCATTAGCGATATTGGCTAACGGCATAAATTCTTATCTGGCAAATTGTGTTTCTTAGAGTGCACCACTGTGTAGTGTCTTCATAATTCGATTCGAAAAGTATCATGGTAATCATTACCGAAATTTCTCATTAATATTCCTGCAAATACCGATGGGGGTAATGCAATTTTGCAATAAATTCACTTCTGCCGAGCTTCTTTTCCATCCTGCGGTATGGAAAACATCACGCGTGGGAATGCGCAAAGCATCTCCGTTAGACAACATCCCCCATGGGAGCATAAATATATCATTTGGTTTTACGCGTGCGAGGCAGCCTCTACCAAAACCTCCGCCTCATGAATGATTATTAGTGTGTGCGGAATTCTTGCGGAGAATTTGCGTAATGTAATGCCACTCGCGCGCTCTCTGATGCCGCCAAATCGTTCACCTTTTATCGATTTTCCACCGATGGGAGGAACAACTTTTAGGAGTACCTGCCGGAAGGCCGATGGGGAATAAAGGAGATAAAAACGAAAACTTCGCCCACAATCGCGCACCGTTGAAGGAGGAAGTTTTTCGCGCGTCCGTCTTTGCAGCTTGGCAGGGAATTCCCAGCAGACGGGCAGGATTCGCCCGCAGACGCATCGGTACCCGAAACTAATGAGCCCGGGTCCGTGACCATTTTCTTCCGTGCGTTGCGTTTTCGTTCTCATGGTTCTTTTCTCCCTTTTTATGGCGATGTTGGTGTGTTTCTTGTCGGGCCGATGGAACGTCAGCTTCGCGCCAGTTCGTGCCTGCTCAGCCGTTGACGTGACTTGGGCGCTTGTTTGACGAGGCAACGGATCCGTGCTTCTTAAGCGGACACGCTGGTGCCACACTCTCTGACCCACTAAGGGATGCTAACTTTCCCCGCTTCACTCGCGTTTTGTCTATCGAGCGATCCGAGTGAAGGACGAAATTTTTTCTCACCCGGCTTGGCGGTAATAAGTCGCAAAGTCCGCGCAACGATGTGCGAGGAAATTAATTCAATTCCTCTGCATGGATGTGCGTGTGATGTTGCTGCTGCTGCTGCTTTCCCGTTCCCGTGTCGACAATCCTTCACGACAGGCACATTCTTTCTCGTTTTACCAAACCAATCTCGCCCCGCCCGTAGCAGTGGAAAGTTGTTTCTCGTGTTTATTTTTTGTTTTGAAAATTATTCCCTCGCCCTGCTCCACGGCGGGCAGGCTCCCGGGAAAAGTGCATTATACAATGGATTATTCATAATTTCGCCCGGCTTCGTGCCAGGGGACGGCCACCGGCCTTTGAGACTGCCGATGATGAGCTTCTTCTTCGGGGCGTAGTCAGTTCGGGACCGATGCTGCTGTTGGTGTTGGTGCTGGAGAGCCGCCCGGAGGGGCTGGATTATGCATGCGAAGGTTATTTTAATCATGATATGGTTGCCTTATCCCTGTGGTTCAGACTTTCATCAGTGGCGTTGGATATGGTAGCGAAGGCGCACACTTATGGAGCTTTTAGAGCCGCTGTGGTGTGTTGATGGGATTTTTGGTCCGTTCTTTCTTTTCATCACCGCACTGTTTGAATCGGGAAAGGCAGCAGCACAGCATGGAGGTTTTATGGTGAAATTTAAATGCTGCCATTTTGTATGCGAGTGCGGTAAAAGTGATTTAGTTTGACGATTATAATTCAATAAGCTAAACGAGACGATTGATACAAATGATTGTCCTAGATTAGTTGTCCGATTTTCCTTTTGGATGCCACATCGGTCGAAGCATTTGATGCTTTTATGCTGCAAGGTTCAGTGATTATTTTATTAGAGTTCCTGTTGCGTTCACCGATAGAATGCTCCGAACGAGGCACAGAATGCCCCAAACGATTTAAAATATTAAAGTCGTTAATATTTTAAACATGCGATCGAAAGGTGTTTATAGATTGTTTTGTAGATTGCATGCATGCACTCGAAAGAATGCAATCGCCGTCAGTTCAGCAAAAGACGTTTTTTTAATTGAATCTATTTATAACACGCTTCAATATGCAAACGCTCTCAAAGGAGCGTAAGAGATGCCATCCACCCCAGTCGTCTAGCCGCATCAAAGATTGGGATAGCAGCTGCTGGTTGCTTAAAGGTCTACGAGTAGAAACCAACCGACCAGAGAAACGTGTGATCTTATCATCCTGGCCTCTGGCGCCCCGGGAAAAAGTCGAGTGGTCCTTAACCAACCGTCGCCAACGGTGCCAAGCACGTGCGTTTAAGTGGCACCATAAACGGAACGGACGGACGTTTGGCTCACGAAAACCAATCCCAACCACCGACGGTGACGAGTGTGTTGAACTGCCAGCCGTAAAACAATTGTAGGGGTGACTTTAAATCCATCCACCGTGTTTTTTTGTGTTTGTGTGTGCCTTCTCTTCTCTCTCTCACTCTCTCTCTCTTTCTTTCTCTCTCTCTCTCTGTGGAAGGCTCAATCTGGACACTAAATTTTGTGCTTCGCTAGAAGCAAATCTTCCTTCATGTTTGTTTTTTTGTTTATTTCGGTGCATTCTTTATAAGCAACGAATTTTTTGTTGCTTGGTGTGGGATTCATCATTTTCGCGAAGAGTAAAATTTACTACCGATTTTGTCCGGGAAGCATGAACCCCCCGAAGGCCGGCTTTTGAAGTGGAGCAAACGGTACACTTTTCCTGCGGCTTTCGTTACTTTGGAGTGGTTTTTCATGTGAGTGGTGACCGGCGGTTTTTGGCAGCGACCGTACACGGTTTTTTACGGCTCTTTTACTGGCCGAAGGTTTATTAATATTTTCGTTCCCACCGTCTGTTACCTAAACTGGACCCAAGCTTCCGGTGGTGTGTCTGTGAACCAGAAAAGTGAAAATTAGGCAAAGCAGCAGTTCGCTCGAGCAAGTATAAAATTAGTTACGGACTCGCAGATTACGCTGTTCGATGGCAAGTCCGGTCCTTTACGTGGCTGGTTTAGATCGGTGGCGATTTACATGCCTTTTTTAGTTTCCACAAATTCGTTCAAAAACCGAGAACAAAGACAACGGACCTATTTTGCCTCGGGAAAGAAAATTTCGGGCCACGTTTTTGTCGTTCCCGCGCCCGTTTCTTCGCACGCAAAACGGGGGGCTTGCCGACTTCTCGACTCTCGCCGTGCCGTGCTGTGACGTGAGGATGACTTTTCCGGGAGAAAATGGGAGGAAACGAGCGCAAGCCCAAACTGCGCGATGAAAAAATCAGCCCACTTTTGTCTCCCTTTTCCGTCGGCGACCGAAAAACGACCGAAGGACGAACCCGTCGCCTGGCCTGTTGCGTTGATTGCGTTGGTCGTTTTTCTTTCACCTTCCACTTTTCGGTGGACCGTGGATACGTGCAGCAACTTTCACCCGAACGGACGATGGACGATAGGCGGCCGGAGTGGCACTTAAAATTCAGCACGACATCGCGGTGCTAAATTTCATCTTTGCTTTCCCGGTGCCATTCATTTTAAATGCCTCTGGCAGTTGGCGAGATGTGGGGCTTTTTCCGTTATTTTGCTTTTTTTGTTTTTTTTTGTTTTGTAGAGAGATGAGAGAACTTTCCGTTTGTCGTGGGACATTTTCCTGCGAGTTGAACGCTAGAAATGGCATCGAAAATGACGCCAAACCTGGTAAACTTTTTGTTCTCGTCTGTTTGGAACGTAACAGCCGAAGGGAGTGACGTTGCGTTTACAAGCGCGGCACAGCTGTCGACTTCCGTTTACGTCGTCCAGCGGTGCTTAATGCAATGACCTTGGTTTTTTTAACGTGGATATTTCCCCTATTTGGAATCTTTTTTACCTCTCATTCATACACACCTACGCAAATCGGTAGAGACTACGAAGCGAGGCCCATGCGTGACAAATTTCGATACAAAACAGAATAGAAAAAAAAGAAAACACATTTTTACTATAGGTTACAACATACACGAGCCAAATTTTCCGCAAATCCCACGCGGGCCGACCGCTCACACCAGCCGGAACGAAATCGTGATTGAATCTTGTTGGTGGCTTCACCTATCCCGAGGCCCACTTTGATGTCGATTAACAGCGATGAGAGCGTGGGGTGCGGGAAAGCACGGTTCGAAAGGATCGGTTTTATTTCGCAACGTAACAACACGCGTAAAGTTAGATGCAAGAAGCTGGATGGGAGAAAACTCAGCCGGGAGGGTTGAATTTATTATTGTCGATAAATTTCCAATCTATTAAACAGCTTTTGTGTCTCGGGTTTCTTTATGGTGTATGGTGGAGATGGCGATGAATCGACCAGAAAATGGTGGTTGCACCAAGAAAACCCACCATTTTTATGGATCGCTTTCTTTAAAATGTTTGCTTTGTTCGCTGTTTATTTTTTTTTCTTTTGCTAGGCAGAAAAGGCAAAGGATATAATTTTTTCATCACAAATTTTCCTTCCACCGGAAAATCATGTCCGAAGACAGAGCAAAACTCAGCAGGAAACGTGTGTGTGTGTGTGCATGTTTTTCCTTATCTTTGCACACAAACCGTTCATTCGCTCGGTTAAAGTTGGTCGTTCGGTGCTATTCGTCAGCCTAACGGCAAACTATTGCTAAGAACAGTGGGGCCGCCCGATTTTCTCACCAACGCAAGCAACACCACCCTACGCGTGGTTTGTGTTTGGCCTCCACCCGTGACCGTGACATCCGAACCGAAGCCGAAATTGTTCTTCCGGAGTTTTGTGACCCGGGCGCCAGCGTGGGAGTGTGGATTTCACGCGGGTTTCTGTCGGAATTTGTACAACTTCATCCGCTTCCAAGCGCTCGCCCGGGTCACAAAGTACAGCCGGAAGTGTGCTGTCGCTTGTCAACGGTACCCGTATTCCTGTGTGTATGTATGTATGTGGGTGTGTGTTTGGCTTCTTGGTGTTTCTTGGCGCGCGCGTCGGAATTCATAACTTTAATCGGCTCACGTAGCGGAACGTGAATCCGCGCGGTGAAGCTGATAAGGTGCCTGTGTGGATGTGCGTGCGTGCGTGCGTGCGTGCGTTTCAATAATAAAAATCCTGGGCGTTTGTGGTGTCGCTTCCCCGCTTGCTCGCTAATGGACGGCGTCTTGTCAGCGTTACCAGGAATTGGGAGGAAGAAAAACCAGATGCCCTTTCAACAGCCGGACGGATGCGTTCGCCGTGAAACATGACAGATTGTAATTGGCCTTAGAATTAATGAGCAAGGAGCATCGTGGGTGGTTTTCTTTCAGTCATTTCACAATGGGACATGCTTTATTGTTATGCTTGCAGTGTGATTGTTTCGTAAAGGAAAGCAACGTGCAGCTTCATGGTGGCCGTTAGCAGAACACTTGAGCTATCGTTATCCAATGGATTTGAGGTGTAATAAGTACGGATTTCATTCCAGCGTGTGTTGCGAAGAGACTGATCAGGTTTATTACATTTTCGGAAAATTTCGTTTTCATTGTTACAAAGTTCCCCGAAATTGGAAACACATGGTGAATTATTTGGATTCTTTTGGATTTAAAAGTCCTTTCATAAATCACGTCGAATAGATTATTCTCTTAGAATCTAGGTTATTCTCTCTCTCTTTGCTTGCCGATAAAGTTGACGTTCATAATCATTTATCGTCTGTTACGTTCATATCGAAGTGGTTTGTGAAATGAACATAAAAATTCACCATGTTTTTCATCCAATTAGAATAACATTGATAATATATATTAATTCTATGATTAATTAACAAACGATATATCAATATTTAATTGATAAATTAAACTTATTTCGCGATGTGGCCTAATGAACAGAAAAGTTAATTCACTAGCTGATTGAATACGTTGTTGTCAGCTTTGTTTATTTTGCATTTCAAAAACTGTTCCAAATAGTAACAACATTCACCCAATACCTGTTCAAAAAATTTTTTTTTCCGACAGGCAGATCCGTCTTGAGTTGAAGCTTTTTTCTCCAAGGGTATATATTATGCGTACATGCGTATGTTGAGCAGATGAATTGCATAAAGCTGTGTGGGCAAGGCTATGATGCTACGAAAAAACAACCTACAAACAACTAGGCGGCTTTTCGGGAACCGTTATTTCGAGGCTGTTGTGGTGGATGCAACTTGATGACGTACCTTTTCTCCGCTCGAAACCACTAATAAGAAACGGAGCAAACGGCTTCAGGAGTGTTCGTCCCGGTGCGGAGTTTAATCGTACCGGGGCAATCTTCCGTTGGCACTGGAGGCGATGGTGGCAAGCAAGGAAGCAGTCGGTCGAAGTTTTCCAACCCCTTAACCCACCGGCTCTGCTTCATAGTGTAAAAGGATCCGTCTGCTTAAGCGATGGCGGCTGCAAAAAAGGAGCAGCAACATCCGTCGGCATGTGCTAGTTTTAGAGAATGGTCTCATCGCTCAGACCGTTCGTCCGTTCGGTCGGTGGTGGTAATAGTTTGCGTGTTGCTGCAGAGATTGTACTGCAGAAATTACGCACGCCTCGTTTCGCACCGCTCCCAACCCAGCTGGGAACAAGTTTTGACCTAAAGGCAGCGGTTTGCGGATTTAGCGTTCGAGGGCAGTGAAGATAAGGGAAGTAAACTTGAAGGGAAGTATCAGCCAGCCACCCGGTGTTGGCGTAGTTTTGGTCGGAAGAGTATTTTTTTTATCATTAAAAGGTGCTCTGCTCTCCGTCAAATGAAATCGAAAGAACACGCAGGGTAGGGGACACAGAGGACGAAAAAAAACTTCCATAAAGCATCTTTCAACGAGTCGGAAAATCTTGCACAGGAAGAAAAGCTCCGTTGCCATGTTGTCAAATTTTAATCTGGCAGAACAATTTTCCACGAAAAAATGGCTCTTTCATGAACGACGAGAAGTGGCCGTCTTTAGGAAGGCGTACACCACCGAAAAAGAAAAGAAAGAAAAATAAATCGTTAAAATCTCGCTAATCCCATCCATCTTTCTCTTCTCATTGTAGGCTACGTACAGAAAAAAGTCAGGCTACGCTGGTCGACGAAAAAGTGTGTCGCTTAAGGTGGTGCGCTGATGCGTTCGGTCGGCCGGTGATCCTAAACCGACCGCTGACCACCAACCCAACCGTCGTCACCGAACACAACAAACAGGCAGGATGGCCACCCACCATCTGTACGGGGCGCTGATTGCGCTGGTGTGCGTACTCTGCTACCACAACAGCCTCAACTGCGGCTTTGTGTTCGACGACATCAGCGCCATCAAGGAGAACCGCGACCTGCGACCACACTCCTCGATCAAGAACGTCTTTCTCAACGACTTCTGGGGCACGCCAATGCATAAGGTGAGTAAGGTTTTTTTTCCTTTCTATTGCTTTGTATCGATGGAAATCTATTTCACCTTTTATTAGTTCGTCTCGTGTACTGGAAAAGGTACGTTTTACCTTTCCTTTCGGATTGAAATCGACCCAAGGATTAGGCTGTATAGGCGTTCGCTCACGCACACCTTAATTTACGGGACGATTGCGCACTAAATTATTGGGGTCATTAAATTGGAAATTCATACTTCTTCCCCCCTTTTGTGGGGTGCGTTTCGACGCAAACATCACAAGGCTAAAGTTGTGGAAATGAGTAAATGGGATGTGGGTTAGTGTAGAACTGATCGATCGTACGCCGCCCTTGCTCGGATTGGGGAATTTGTGCTTTTTGTGGGTTTGGAACATAAATGTGGGCATCCCTTTATGGTGGGTCTATTTCTTTTCTCGATATGAAGCTCATAAAATCTCGACTTTTGTAGTCTCTTCTTAGAGGCTTGTCTGTGTTTTATGTTCCCCGGACGTAAGATTAAGTGCGTGTCGGGTGAGGTCAAATGGTGAATTAGACTAGAAAATATAGTTTTTGAGCTTCTTTAAAGAAAGGTTTGCCCCATTTTCTCATTAAACACAGTTTTTCCTGAACCATGTTTCCGCTTAGGCTCCAATACGTGCCAAAACGAGTGGAACCAATTTTTAGCCTTTCCAGCGGCGACAGCAGTTGTCATCGGGAAGTGAAAAAAAAACTAAAAAACAGAAGCCCGGAAAGGTAAGCCTCCCGAGAGGAAAAACGCCAATGGGAAGCAAAGATCCGACCGTTTACGGCCGGACCTGCACACATGCCGGTGTTAAATATTCTGTACGAACCCCCGAGGGGGCGGGAATCTTCCCTTCTTTTTCACCTCTATGTCCAACTGTTCCCGAGATATATACGACCACGTCTGTATGTATGTTTTGTATAATAAAGCCCTACGGCGTGCGGGTAGTCACCGTATTCGCCAGTCGACGACACAGCCCCCGGGGGCTCGAAGTATGCATTATTCATAATGCTTATTTTCGGCACTGGAAGGGATGAAATCGAGCTACCGGTTGGAGTCCGAGGCACAAGCGTTCGAAACAGGCAACGGGATTTTCCTGCCCCGGGAAGGGGACGTTTAATGCTCGGATTCCGAGTTCGATACGGTCGCCAAAAGTGGACTCACGAAATCAGTGCGGCTAATGTTGTTTTATTAATTGAATAAAAATAAATAAAGCCAGAGGAAAAGTGTGTCTTGCATGGACTACACTCACGAAAGGCTTCACTCTTGCGGGGCATCACTTATTTATGCTTATCGATTCCGTCCAATTAATTAGAATTATACCGAAAAGTTTCGAATCCCACACGCAGGAGGATCGTTGTTTTTACTGCAGTTCACTTATGCTGCCATGAAGTGAACGGTTTTTCCTGGAGGAGAATTTTCGTACACCGACTTGAAAAACGAGAGGGTTCGATCGATCCAATTATACGTCCCATGCTGCGTAAGGATGAAAAGTTTTGTGACCGTTTTCCACACCAAATCCTCAGGTTGATTGCCGTCAAATCGATCGGTTTTTTGTTTGGGAAAGTGGAAACTGGTTTGCGGCAGGGGTGGGGAAAGTTGTTTATGATTTTATTGTTTTTCGATTGTTTGTCGAGAACAGTTTCGTCGGTGTTTTGATGAATCTTTTTGAAATAGGAAGAGGGAATGAATGAAATTGATTGATCTCGTTCGAGTGAACCATCGTTTTATTTATTTTTTGTGTGTCCTCTAAAGGGTCAGCATTTGTACAGAACGCGGAGAATTATTTAAACTTGTAAGAAAAAATAGATTGCTGCACCATTTTTCATAATCTGCTCCATTAATCAGAGTTCCCGAGGTCACGTTACGCCCTGAAACCAAACGTTTCCCTGATATACAATCATGTCGAATTATTTGATAATTGTGTCTCTGAAGGCAAAACTCTCTGGCGCGTACTCGCGTTAATGTAATGCGTGAGTGTGACAAATCACTCCCCATTACCGCGAACGCGGCCTGGCAGGCATTTAAAGTCTTACCACAGAGATTATTTTCTCATTTTATTCGACACGACTTATACCGAACGAACCTGACGAACGGTAAAGGCAAACGCTTCACACAAATGCGAGTAATACTGCACAAAAAAAAAAATAAAAATAACACGCCGAAAGTACTGAAGAGCGCTCGGCCAGACAGTGGCAGGCAGGCAAGCCGGCTGGTGTAAGCTGCATGCATAAGTAAAACATAAATGACAGAGAAATATTGCTTCTCACGCTCGAGAGCACGCCTTCCTTCGTGGTTCGGGCGACGAGCGAACTGCTTTAATGCGTGTCTTTCCATCCTCTTCCTTATCGCATTAAACTCCCAGAACCCAACATGTGAGTGTGTGAGTGTATCTCTGTGTGCCATTGTTTTTTTTTTCCCCAGCGGGTGGCTCCCCGAGCGAGGTACGCTGTTTCGTTCGTTTTCTTTCGCCAGGTACGCATTTTCCCGCACCGAAACGGCCGTAAGTGACACATGGTTGTGACATTGCCTCCAACCCACCCATGGGGCTGGTAGCATCCCGCGGGAGATTGGCAGGTGGAAATGTTTCCGCGCAGTGGCACCGAAAGACTCACGTGTTTCGCTGTGTTCTTCTTGTGGCTGTATGAGGTAAAACAAAACAAAACGATACGAAAAAGAAAAAAAATCTCACAAAAAGCTCACGAAGCAATTCCTCGCGTAAATAGACACTTCTAGGGAACTGTTGAGGGAAGGCGGCCCTGAAGGACAGTAGGGAAGAGGAGACTGGAAGGCAAGAACACAACGTCTCCACTCTGAATGGGGCGGTATATTAAAAGATGTGTCCTTTGCCACGTGTCGCTGGAAACGAGTGCTGGCAGGAAGGTTCTCAGTTCCTCCTGTGCCCTCTATCCTCCAGGAATGTTCTCGGAACGGGTGCCGGATACCTTTTCTCCTGAGTTCCCAACCCCTCTCGATACTCCGAGCAATACCAGTCAACCGAGAAACATAATCATTCCGGCGTGGATGTTGTCAGCTTCTACATCTTTCCACATTCTTCTTATTCACGAAAAAATCGTGTATTTGCGCGGAAAAATTGAAGTATACACTCATACACCTACACGTTGGTCCCCATATGGCTTGTTCCCTTCGCGCGGGAAAGCGAAAACAGTTGTGGTGTTCGATCACTAACTCCGAAAGTAGGTGACCTTCTTATTAAATGTAACATTGTGTGTTCTGCTTTTTTTTCCTGTACTCTTTGCTCTCGCTTCACGTGCAATGCAAAAATGTTGCTTGTTAGTTTGCTTGTTTAACAAACATCGTCGCTCTTGTGTTTTTTTGGTCTTTCTTTATCCATTTTGTCGAACAAAGCGGAGGTGCGCCGAACATCCTTGCGAGAAAATTGCGAAACTTGCGTTTCACGCTCGACGGGATCCGGGTCGTTTCTTTTCCGGTGGGGGAGTGGCGAATGTCAACATTTTTTCTCCGGTGGAAGTTCATTCTGGGAATGCGTGTTGCGTTCTGACGTGTAACCGAGTAACCGAGCGCGAGATTGATGGGGTGTTGCATGGTTGAGTGAATGAAGTGAATTTTCCTCGGTTGAAGCTGGTGCTTTTGCCCAGCTCACCTGCACAGGGAGGACGGGG
>JXXA01002278.1:0-12874 GCA_000956255.1 Anopheles punctulatus | reverse complement strand
AGTAAAAAAAAAAGACCCAATATATACACTATATGCGCATATATGTGAGTTTCAATGCATAAACAAAATCTTTACATATAACATGTACACGGAACGATAATGCAATTAAAATCTTGTTCAATAAATGTAGAAACTGAAAATCGTTTAGAAGTTTTACGCAATCCAGAACAGACAGGCTGGAGAGAACCGCGGCAGCTGAGAAAATTGGATGTGTGTGCGAGTATAGACCCAACTCAATAGAGAAATAGAGTGAAAAAAAACAGATTTTCCAGGAATGTCCATGGATTGGTTTACTTGATGGTAAAGAAGAAACTTTCAGTTGGCTTGTCACGTTGCCCAACAACGGTAATGTCACGTTTCGTGGATGGCCGTTTCAGAAAGTGATGTTTGTGATTTTGTTATCAAAACGTAAATTAAAAAAAGCCCCACGGAAAGCCTATCAAGTTCACTCTCTATTTCAAGTTCAATTTCACCGTGAACCGAAAGTGGGTGAAGTTATTTTTGCCGCACAAATCGCTGTCGTTAAGACTCCCAAACCAACGAACCCAGCGGACCGTGGTGCGTCACTTTGCGCGAGGCGTTTCACTTGTTCAAAACGCAACGAACACCGGTTCAAAAGTGCCCGCCCCAGACCCAGGGGCAATCGGGGAATGCGAGTTGAACATCCATTTTCCGCGTTTCCATCGTTACCTTTATCACCATCGTCGCGTTACGCACCGTAGATGATGCGCATATTCATACGATTTTTCGGTAAACGATGAGTAGGAGAGATGAGCATTGCTAATAGAAGTGAAATGGATGCCTGCAGTGATTTCCTGGAGTTGACTGAATCGATAGCATTGTAAAGAAACCGAAAGCGCATCGAACACGATGTGCGGTACGAAAAAGGGCTCGTTTTACGCGCGGAGCATGCGCGGGCGGAACGTGGGTGAGTGGAGGCGTTTTCAATGACCCGAAAGAGAGTGAAGTTGGAAGTGACTTTCATGTCGGTTTTTGGAAGAGTTTGTGGGATTATTTTGTTCACAAATCTCCCGTCGGTCTGTGTAAGTAAGTAGATACCACCTATTCTATTCCAAAAGCAAATTCAGTCTGGCTCCTTCTTTGTCGATGCTTACTCAGGATGAGAATGAAACCAAAATCACAAAGTCTGCCCACTGCAGATGTCACTAATCCGCGTTTCCACGTTTGCTTCCGGTATGCGCTGCATGGTTGAAAAACGTATAATAATAGTATCATCAATCAACGGAGTCGAGTCGATGATCATTAAACCGTTTGTACTGCACTGAGAGTACATGCTGCTGCCTTCAAATGGTGCAATTTGTTGGTGGTTGTTTGCCCCTTCGTCCCCACAAGACAGCGGCAATATTTTTTCCACTTTCACTAGCGGCTCGAACAGCTGAGCTGAGTCTTTTGTTGCATCCTACGCTTCCCAAACTCGCGGAGGGTGGCGCAAAATTCCTCCATTGCACAAACGATAAGTGCCGGGAACGATAAGGGTCTGCGGCAAACATTGACACACTATTTCAACAGGTCGATCTCCACAAAGGATGGCTTTAATTTCTTCGCCTTTACCTCCGTCACCGAATATCATGGAATATCATTACTCGCATAACTTATCACCTGAACGCTAAAAGAATCAAACGCTCATTTGAATGTGGGCTTGGGTGTACTGTTTTGGGGTCGAAAAACCTGATCTGCACGCGACCACCAACTATTGCATAAATCAAAAGTATAACCACCGGAACCACTCTTCCCGCGCGGAATGACCGCGTGTCGCAGCGGACTCGCAGTACAGCAAAATAACAAAAACAAACCTTTTGCTGTGTTGATTCTTTTTTATTTTTTTATTTTTTTTGCTCTAGCATCTCGCGATCGCCGGAAAAAGGTGGGAGTAAGTGTGGTCTCCCCCACCCCTGTTGGGTGCGTTCGGGTGCCCGAAAACTTAAACCGCGACGATGGCCGACGGTGGTTGCAAAAGTGAAAAGTGAAATGGCTACTTCGGTACCATGCGCGCACGGCGGGTTTGCCAGTGAAGTCATCGTCGTCGATGGAAGGGAACCCGTTGCTTGCCTAGGCGCCACGGGTATTACCGAACCCCATGCTCGCTCGTACCGGAATCGGTTGGAGCAGCGTTTGGCGCGCTAATCCACCAGTCGCGACCCGCAGACGGTGAGGTAAACACACGCCGTACGGCCTCCGGTGCAGAAGTGGGTTAGTGTGGTTGCGCAACAGTGTCAGGATGGGATTTTTGGTGGGATTTGTGTCGTGCTGCTGGGTGGTGATACTGCTGAGCGTGCCCGAGCGAGCCGGTGCCATCAGCTATCGAAAGGATACGGGGTAAGTACTGGTGCGACCGGAAAACTTGTATGATGTAACCGCACGATTTGTACCCGATGCTAGATTCGTAACCAATGGAAACGATCAGTTCGTGTTCCGGGAGCCAGCGACATCCGCGCGCGATTCTCCGCCCCTGGCGGTGGGTTCCTTTACGCCAATGTACTCGACGCCGCACGTCGTCTCGAGCACGCAAGTGAAGCGCTCCGGTCGCGTCCGTTTCGCCGATGACTCCGATACGTCAGCGTCGAACGGGATTGGTACGGGTAGCACTTTCTTCGGCAAAGGCACGGTCATCAGTAGCTCCCCGGCCAGCGGTTCGCCATTTCCGCAGCGAGATCGTGACAGCGACCAGTTCTACACCGTCGGTGCGTCAATACAGTTTGCGGGCAGTGGAAGTACGGGAGACACCATCACACCACCACCACCACCTGCCGCTGAAGCGCACCAGAAACCGAAACGAAAGAAGAACAAGTATAAGTACGGGGCGAGTGAGAAAATCTACAATGCGGATGGTCCTGAACCGTCGTCCGGACAGTATGCTCCGTACACGTCGGGCTTCGGGGAACCACAGCGCTATACGGCGCCCCTCCAGGGCAACTACCTCACAGCCAACGGAGCTCGTCCACTGGCGGGGCAGTACGATAATTCCATCGCCAACTATCCCGAGCTGCAGCGGCCACAGTATCCGTTCAGTATGAACGCTCCACAAGCCCAATATGCCGTCGGTGGCTACTACGGCGGGCAAAAGCAGCAAGCCGCACCGGGTGCTCCCTACAGTCCGTACCAGTACCCGGCTCAGTATGCCGGTGGTTACGCGCCGGACAATCCCTACACAAGCCCTTACCATCAGCCGAACGTGCCGGGATACTATCCCCAGGCCCAGCAATCGGCACCACTCGGTGGGTCAACCCTCGGCCTGGGACAGCCACCGAACGCGCAGAGCATACTCGGTGTGCTGCAGAGCATTTTCAACTTCGCACCGGGAACGTTTGGAACACCGGTGCCAGCGACGCAACGACCTGGCGCTGGCTTTTACCCAAGCGCACCGGGGGCGCAGGTCGGTGGTTTCGGTGGCGGCCTTGGCGGTGTCGGGGGCCAGCTTCGCCAGGCGCTGGATAACATTTCCGAAAACGACGAACTGCAGTGTGTGCCCAAGCTTGTCTGCATGATGTCGCGAAGTTCCAGCGGCCAGGGGTTTAGTAATTACGTTAACCGGGGCCTCCTGTCGACGTGAGTATGACATGCTGGCGAGGAGTTTTCGTTTCCGTACCTAATCTCTCCACCTGCCCACAGCATTCTGAGCGCTGTGCCGGACAGCTCGCCGTGGTTGAAGTTCTCGCGAGCCGCACTGCTGGGGTACGGAATCGGCGCCAACAGCTGCGATGCTTACTATCCCAAGTGCCCGAAGGATGAGATGCAGATCCTGTACTACCTGAACAACCATCGGGGTGGATTCTTCCGGTTTTTCAGCAACGGAGATGGGCAGCAGCAGCCACAGCAGCAGCAGCAGTACGGCTAAGCAAAGAAGTTGGAGGAAAGTTTTCCGATGAGACGATGTTACGATATAATGTGCCAATCAAAGTAGGTCCAAAGTAGTTTCTGCCCGTTTTGTGCGTTATTTTCTTTCTCTCTCTCTCTCTCTCTCTCGTACTATCTCTTTCTCAAAGGCAGTATTATTTATTGTGTGACACTAGGCCCATTTGCTCGACGCTGTGTCGAAGGCCGTTCGCGTGTGCTTCTTGTGTTCCGGAAACATATTCGTGTGTCGAATTCACGGGGCGCAGGTGGGTGGGTAAATTAGAGAGTGCTGCAATCTAGTGTAACGAATTAGCGGCGCCTGCTGGGTGGGAAAGTTTACGCCGCTCAGAAGTGTGTTTTGTGTGTGTGTGCAAAGAGATGTGTGTTTTTGTAGGGCTGTAATTGGGTTTGTTGATGTGGGAAAGTTTATGTCGTCGTTATCGCACGCGGTCTCAATTGCGGCGCATAGAGAGATACACCGAAAACCTTACACGCAGTATTCTACCCCTTGTTTGCGAGCTTGTTTCACTTTTCACGCATGTTTATGCACACACGCCAGATTAACGAGTCTGATTTTAAAACTATTTAACATTGCAACATATTTAAAGTTCTGCCGACCCGTCTTTTGCAGCCTTGTATGAACGAAGCAATAACTGTATGGATGAAGAGCAATAAATTGGGTAAAAAAAACACGATACACTAAGTGAAATTATAAAACATTCAGGTTATGCCTCACAAATTGTGTTTAAACCCCCGAGCAAAATATTGGCTCTCATCGCGCCAAATAGACGGGTGACGACCCTGGTCGAACCTGGACTTTCGCAACCGAAAAACTGGACCCCCCCTATTTTGGGAGATTCAATATTGGCCACGAAGCGATATTAAAGGTGAATGAGTTGAGTAGCAAAAGAAAGAAAACCAACAACAAAAAACTGTCCCCAGCCAACTTACCTGCGGAGGAGGACACATCAGGTTGTTTTTACTTTCATCACCTTCGTCTGTAACTCCCCCGGGAGGAGGGGGAAAAATAGTTCGACCCAATCCACCCGTATCCAAACGAACTCAGGCGGATGTGCTGCTGCTTTCAGTGTATGAGATGACGCATCTGTCTCTCCTTCCACAAGCTACGCGCTGCGTGGAGGATTACTCAACCGCAACGAACGTAATCTGGTACGCTCTTCTTCCGAACCGCGCCAATCTCAACTTCGATATCGGCCGCAAGATAAACCTCCACCTCGCACGAGTGGGTGGTTTATACGCTTTTCGTATGATTTTTTCCGGTGTCTTATGCTCTATACCACCCAGGAAATGGGCACCCCAAAGGACAAAGGCGAGTCGGTATCATTATCGGAGCCAATCAGTTGCCGAGGGATACATGGACTTCGCTAGCACTTGCAATACCGTGGTTTATTAGGTGATGTTGGTCGAAATGGCCGCAACAGGTGAAACGAGTAAACACGAGAGATAATAAAAATCAATTACATGACGCACCCGGCACCGGTTATTGGCTGCGGCCAGCAAAACAACGATTGAGCTTCGGTTTAGCGGAGGAAGTGATAAAGCCACACACTTGCGTTACGATTATGGGCAACGATTCCGGCGAGGGATAGTTAATGCTCATTGATTGATTTTAATGTTCCAACTGCCAAATTCGAAGTTTATGGGCGATGTTTGTAATTAACGGAAAGAAAATAAACTTTTTTTTAAGAGGGAAAACGTGTAATTTGGAAAAAAAACGTTGAACGGGGTTTGCCGATGCATAAATAATTTGAATTTGTATGAACACAATTATGAATGCCGAAGGTGATGTTCAACAACTGCGTGAGTTCCACCATTCGTAAACATAGTATTCAGCGGACATTGCGCATGTCCCAGCATCCAGATCCCCGGACGAATAGCCAATCGCACGACAGTGTGTTCGGAAAAATATAAAAGGAACATCTGGTGTGCGATTCAAGCTTCATTCGTGTCCGTAGTCTTGATAAGGATACTAGCAATCCCATATCGCAAGTGTGTGTATCGCTGCGAAGGCAATCAAACTCTTCGATCGAAGTCCGCAGGTATCTAAGCAACCGGAGAGATGTAGTTGCTAGAAAGTCATCCAAACGCCTGGACAATCAATTCGACAATGACAACTAAGGAAGGTGCGCTACGCCCGGTAGAGTTCGGTCCCAAAGGTTCGTCCGAGTGCTGCGCTCAGGATGGGCAACCGAGCAGTTTCCGCGCCCGGGTGGATTCGTTCCTTCGCATCGCTACCGGACATGACGTGTGCTGTGTTGCTACTTTCGATGCTTTCGTCCACCGGTGCATGTATCGTCGAGTCGATGGTGCGGCACTTGCGGTGGCTCGGATATTCTTCGGTTTGTGCATGCTGATCGATATACCCGAGGAGCGGGGAGGTGGCGATCTGGACCTACGCTGGGGAGAACCCCGTGACTGTCGGTTTCCGCTCGTTCATGCGATGCAACCTCTATCGTTGCCGAAGATGGGAATCGTCTATGGCTTGATGTGGCTCGGGGCGGCCGGCATTATGCTCGGGTATCGGTTCCGCCTGTCTACGGCTACGTTCACCGGAACATACTGGTACATTTTTCTACTGGACAAAAGCGCCTGGAACAACCACAGCTACTTGTACGGGCTACTGGGATCGATTTTCCTTTTCACCGATGCACACCGCTGCTGGTAGGAGACGGTTACTTTGCTGCAGCGAGATGTCGTTTCTTCAATTCCATATTCTTCAATTTCAGGTCAATCGACGCGTATCGTGATCCACCCACCGAGCAGACCGTTCCATTCTGGAACTATTTTATACTGAAGTACCAGTTTTTTGTGCTTTATTTTGTGGCCGGTCTGAAGAAACTATCTCGCGAATGGCTCTCCGGGTACGCCATGACCAATCTAAGCTATCACTGGGTGTTTTATCCCTTCCGTGTGGTGCTTGGACCGAGGCTAACAGATCTGCTTATCGTGCACTGGTTCGGATGTTTATTCGACACGACCGTTGTGTTTTTCCTCATTTATCGACCAACGCGCCGGTTGGCCACAGTATTCGCTAGTGCATTTCATCTCATGAATTCGAGGCTCTTCCACATCGGTATGTTCCCGTGGGTTTGCCTGACTCAGCTACCCTTGTATTACAGTTTCAGCTGGCCGAGGAAAATTTTTGGTGCACGGTTTTCCGAAACAGACCATGCCCAACTGGACACCCGTCAGAATGGAGGAAAAGGTGGGCATAAGAGCGACTGCAACCGTCGGCACCGAAAGGGGACCATGGTAGCCATGTTGGCGTACTGTTGCTTGCAACTCTTCCTGCCATACTCTCACTTTCTCACCAAGGGATACAACAACTGGACTAACGGACTGTATGGATATTCCTGGGATATGATGGTACACGCGTGGGACACCATCATGATTGGCATACGCGTCGTTGATCAGCAGGATCCCAGACGGGTCCATTACATCGAACCGTACGCCTTCACCGACAACGATCGTTGGACGAAGCACGCCGATATGGCCCTCCAGTTTGCCCATTGCATCGAACGCAACATCCAACAGGAATCGAGAAAGAAATCGAACAACCCGGCCCATCAAACTGCTTTCGCGCAGCCAAATGTTTCCATCTACTTAGACATCTGGTGCAGCATGAACGGACGATTTCAGCAGCGAATGTTCGACCCGAATGTGGACATACTACGGGCACCGTGGACACCGTTTGACGCAGTTGAGTGGGTACTTCCATTGTTGCATCAGTTCAGTGGCCTACGGGATACACTAATACGCCGCAAAACCGATGAAGTCCTCAGCTGGAGCAATCATTCGGATGTACTGTTTATTGCGGACTTCCCGGGTCTTACGCTCCGGAACTACGTTGCAGACGATCTGTACAATGTGTCGCTGTCCGTTCTGAAGGGTACTGTACGGTTTGTTCCGTCGCAGGACGAGCAGGTTGCTAGTCGTTCACAGATACTTGCACCAGGACAAAGCACATCATTGTCGGTGGGCAGTTTTCACGCCATAGAAACAGTGGGTACAGAACCGTCCTGCTATATGTACACGTACGTAAATCGCACCAAGGAACTGCAAGCTGTCCGCGACGGTACAGCCGAAAAAATACCAATGCCGGCAATGCTTCCGCTGGGTGCGGAATTTATGCACCGTTGGGAAAATTTCGTACGTTTTCTGCAGCATGTAGGAAACTCGCTGCTCTTCGAACTTTACGGCGTTCCAATGCCAAGACGCTTGAAGGAACTCGTTACAGATGTATGAAACGTTAATCAATTATATGTGTTAGGTGTTGTGAAAGGAACGAGATAACGATCATTTTTGTTTCGCGATATGATTTTATGCAATTCAATAAAACCGTCACAAAACATGAATCATCCCAATTTGGTTCTTCGCACTCTGTACGAATCGCAGAAACCGCTTTTTAAACTGTTTTCAATCACACTGGAGATTTATCGCTCATCTATCAAACCTACCCCAACCAGATTACAGAAATGCTGTGAGTGTAGAAACGTCAATTTGTACATGACCAAAAAGCTGTCAGTGCTAAATGTCAGCTGAAAAATGGCCGCGCTGCTGCAAGTTGTATCAAAACAAGCTCCCCAATTCAATCGCAATCTATTGGAAGGCGCGCGACTGTCGTTTAAAAATCATCATCCTCTTGGTGAAAAATACTGCAGGTTACAGTCTCGGGTAAGTCTGCATCATGGTTTCACGCTTGCTTTGATGGTTATTCAAATCACTCCACTCAACGGGTTCGGGCACCACCGGACGACGACGGTACTCTCGCGATGTGCGAATTCCTCCCGGCTGCTGGCCGGGTCTAGTACGGCGAGAGGCTGACGACGGTTGGTGGAGAGTGAAGAGATGCTAGAACATTAAAAGACCAAGGATGGTCGATTGATCAAATAATGCTCCGCTCTTCCAGACTCCCCACAACTGATAGCATCTGTGTGTCCAATTTCAGCCGTGATTCATCTTTTTGCTCTCTGCCACTGTCGTCACCGCTCGCTCACGTACTAGCCAGCTGTTTCTGGTCACGAACAGGTCGCTTATCAAAGCAGATAGTACGATACAAAAACAAACCCCGTGCAAAATCCCGTCACGGTCAAGGTCGCGTACTGGGCCCTCTCGTTTATGAATGTGTATGGAAACAGCTGCTGACTTACATAATCCACGCGAAATGACAGCTGACGACCATCCGATGGCCTCGATGCGAAGGAAACGTAGAAAACCTAAGAAATATCCCAAAGAATGCATCGAGCACATTTCACTGTTCCAGTGGTTGAAGAAATTCGGTTGGAGAAATGAAACTGGGCTAAGGATAGCCGTCTTCCATGAAACCGGAAAAGGATTATACTCCCGGAAATCGCTAAAATCAGGTGAATGCCTCATAGAGCTACCGTTCGAAGCCATGATCGGGTTGAATGTGCTTGAGCGCGATGATCATTTCCGTGCCATGTTCGATGAGGATGCCATGCAGGAAAAACTCTCCACCGAGAAGCTCCCCATTCAGTCGCTGTTGGCGTTTTACTTGTGCGTGACGAAAGCAGCCCACTTGGATCCGTACTTAGCATCACTGCCCAAGGAATTTGCCAATCCCTACTTCTGCACGAAGCAAGAGCTAGTTTTTATGTCGGAAGTGCTGCTGCTAAGGATGGTGGAACAGAATGGACAGATTAAGAGCGGACTGGAGAAAATTATCTCCGTATTAAAGGACGCTTGGAAGGATATAGTCGAGCTGGAGAAATTTAAATGGGCCTATTTCGTGGTAAACACACGCAGCGTGTTCCTCGATCCGGCAGCTGTTCGGATGATCAACAGCTTCCTACCGTCTGGGTCGTTCTTTGAAGATTTCCTTGCGGATGAACCATCCATGGCTCTGGCACCGTTTCTGGATTTCTTTAACCACCAAAGTGGCACGAAAACGGATAGTGAACTGTCACTTTCCGTAACACAAATACGTGATCAATTGCTGAATGAAAAGCAGCCATTGGATTTGATGTACAGGTTGCGAACACATTTGTCTCATCCGGCCGGGCAGCAGATTTTCATCTGTTACGGCTCGCACAACAACACCAAACTGCTGCTCGAGTACGGATTCTTCGTTCGCTCGAACCCGGACGACTTTGTGGAGCTGACAATCGGTACGATAAATGCGTTTATGAAGCACGATCCGGAATTGCGGTGTTTACGATTGCCGCGGGAGAAATATCGCTTCCTCGCCGATCACCGGCTGGATGAGCAGCTGTTCTTCGTGGTGGACGACCTGCTCAGCCACAATCTTGCCGTCTGCCTGACGGTCCTGTTCGTTGAGCGCAACATTCATCACATGAAATCGGTGGCGTTCGCGGCGACACCACCTCTCGAACCGATTCGAGCTATTGCGCTACGGTTGTTGGATTTTATGCTACTGGAAATCGACCAAAGCGTGGTGGGGTTAAACAAGCTACCGGTGCTGAGTGCAGCGGCGATCGCATACCGAGAGTACCGTCTTGAGTGTGGAATGTTTTTGAATAAAATCAAAAGTAATTTCTAATACTGCGTTGGGTGCGCTGGATTGTGAAATTTATATTTGTTATTTTTCCGGGACCATTCAGCAACTGCATGCTAGTGCGGTCGCCATCTCGAACTGGTATAATGATAAGCGGAAACGAAGACAGGCGGAATCATGGGCCCAAATGCGAAGTTACTCCGCCGGTACAGGAAAGAATCAGCAGGCGACCGAGAATGCACTTTTGAACATCTTTCAGAAGAAGAAAAAAGGTAAGTTAAGGCTTTGTCCATTTGATCAAGTGGTTTATTTCTGCGTATCCTGCGGTGTTCAGATCGTCATGGAAATGTTTTTCAGTTTTCAGACTCACTAAAAAAATATGTATCATAATTCGAATAATTGTACACAATCCTCGTTTACTATTGTATTTTTTTTTATTTTTTTTGCAAATTACGTGCAATTTCCATTCTGTATTTAATGTCCAGTGTGAAATGCGTCTCAAACTAACCAATATAGCGTTAATAAGCTATTTGCTTCCGCTTATTGTATGCTTCCAGGTGCCGTTTTGTCTGAATAATCGAACAGAATGCAAAATGTTCAAGAAGCTTGTCAGTTGCATACTTTCAAATTTATTTACTACTACTAATTTGTCTAAAACATATAGATCATTGCGAATGAATTTGAAGTATTTCTCATCGCTACCTGAAACCTTCCCACTCATTTCAATCGGATCGGATTTTGCGTTGTTTTGCCCATTTGTTTGTTTGATCCAAAGTGCTTCCAGTGCATTTATCCAATTGCTTCTCGACGAGTCATTCATCCAATTGCAATTGTCCCTGGCGAATTAAGCATACGTTGATAAAAACATTAGTATCTATGATTATTTCGAATCTCATTTGTTGGCCTTTGTTTAGAAATAATCATAATGTTTTTTTAAATTACATTTTTGCTATTTAGTTAGATAGTTCTTTACGACACACCGTTCCGTTGCTTGTTCCGTCGCTGCACATGTTCCCAATGGCCTTTTACAACCGGTCAGACATTGCACAATGTATGTACGTAATATTAAAAATGTTGTCCCACCAATGTGTAAAGTTGCGGCGCAAAATCAGAACATAACCCTCCGTTCTACGTTTGATCATGTTTTGTTCGTACAACAACCGTAGTATGGTAGTCTGTGCCGAGGGTCACGTTATTCTCTGGTATCTCTGTTTTTCTCTCTTTCCCATTCTCGTATCGAAAAAAAAACCCTTACCGAATATGTGAACGTATCGTACAAACGAAACAAACCGATCTCAGCCGTACCGGCCATGGGTCTTCCACTTCTGGGAGGACGCCCGGATCCGGACGACTTTTTGGGCCAACAACGACAGCAACATGCTCAGCAAGAACGGCACTATCGTCGAAGCGATAGCACCGCGAACAGGCTTCATCCTTCTTCATCGTCGCTCACAGGACCAATACTAGCGAATAGTGCCGTAACGGCGAACGTCGGGACCACCATCAATACTGCCCCCACTACTACCTTCCTCCCATCTCAGACCACACTGCAAGCGCCACTCACGAAACAAACACCACCCATTCGTCATTGTTTTCATCTAGGGCACCATCCGGCGTCGGGCGAATCGATCGGGACATACGATGGACCGGCGATTACGGCCACTGACATGATCAAGGCGATGGCGACGTACATCTGGCCAAAAGATGATGCGATGGTGCGAAAGCGGTAAGATTGAAACGACCAACGACCAACGGGGGACGAGGAATCGATTGATCGCCTACTAATGATCGCTTCCTTCTTCGACAGCGTCCTAATATCCTTAAGTTTGCTCGGTGGTGCAAAGGTGCTGAACGTGTGTGTTCCGTTCCTCTTTAAGATGGGAGTCGATAATCTGAACCTGCTGAGCATGGACACCGTACCGCAGGCTGCCTCGGCATTGACGATTTCCGTATTGTTGGGATGTAAGTTTGCTGGAATTTTGATACGCTACAATTCAACGTGGAATTTCATGTCTCTCTCTCTCTCTCTCTCTCTCTCTATCTCTCTCTCTGTGCTCTTCGTCCCCCGACTCTCCCTCACACTTCAGATGGTATTGCTCGAGCCGGTGCGGCAGGTTTCAATGAGCTGCGAAATGCGGTGTTTGCACGCGTCGCTCAGCATTCGATCCGAAAAATTGCCACCAACGTGTTCCTGCATTTGCACAACCTCGATCTACAGTTCCATCTCAGCAAACAGACTGGTGCCCTTTCCAAGGTGACTTGACAGTGACAAATCGCACGCCAATCGTTGGAATATGCTCAGTCCATTCTTCATTATTTCTCCTTCCTTTCGTCGCAGACTATCGACCGTGGGTCAAGGGGCATCAATTTCGTGCTCACCGCCATGGTGTTCAACATCGTGCCGACGATGTTCGAGCTGGCGCTCGTTTCGAGCATTCTCGGCCTAAAGTGTGGAATGGCGTACGCCGCCCTGTCGATGGGTTGCGTCGGTGTGTACAGCGCGTACACGCTGGCGGGGGGCCA
>JXXA01002265.1:0-10461 GCA_000956255.1 Anopheles punctulatus | reverse complement strand
TAAAAATACAAATAAGTGTCTTATTCGGTGTAATAGAAACAAAAGTTTAATAGGCTAATATTATTGAAGTGTTATTGACACACAGACAAGAGCGTGGTAAAAAGTGTTAAACATGCGTGCAATAATTTATGCAAATTATAGTGTACCAGCTAGATCAGCATAAAGTATGTGCTACAGTTCGTACCTCAGAGCTGTTGTTCCATTAACGATGGTCGACCGGATGCGATAAAACAATTGGTTTGCCTGATTTCCTTCAAGGATTGGAACATGGGAATAGATGTCAGTAGAGCTCTTTCGGTTTTTTTTACTTTTGTTTAAACGGATCAGGAAAAAATACCATTTCGAAACATTAGAAAATGATAGGACACGAAAACTCGATAGTGGATAGGATAGTGAATCATTTACATACCATACCATACCTGTGTAGGATTTTCACTGACATTTTTTTCTGCACATTTAACACTCGATACAGTCACATGTCTTCTCAGGTCGGTAGAACATCGTAATAATTTTTGCTCGTTTTTTTTCTTTCTCTCCTTTACCGGTTGATGACAATTTTTTCCTTCGATATACCTCGGACGCGACGACAACGACTTCTACATTGTGGCAACGATTTGATTGCTGCTGGCAAACGGACTTCCATCATCGGACTTCCATTTTTTTCCCCCTCGCATGGATTCAATATCCGTTCACACCGGATGCGGCCATCCTCGGTGGTCGAACACAACACACGACAAAAAAAAAACAAAAAATAATGGTCACAATATTCCACCACGGAACGAACGATGCCCATCGGCGGCACCATCGTGCAGGGCCAGTCGATAAGTATCGCGTCCGGAAGAAATTTCCGCTCCCGCGCACGATCTGGGACGGTGAGCAGAAGACGCACTGCTTCAAGGAGCGGACGCGTAGCTTGCTGCGCGAATGGTACCTCCAGGATCCGTATCCGAACCCGACGAAGAAACGCGAGCTGGCGCAGGCGACCGGACTCACCCCGACGCAGGTGGGAAATTGGTTTAAAAACCGACGCCAGCGGGACCGTGCGGCGGCAGCGAAAAATAGGTAAGTCTGCGTGTGTGTGTGTCTGCGTACCTTTTCGTAGTGTGATCAATTTTTATGTCTTTCATCGAGACCGTACATGCCGTTCGCGGAAGCACATCCTTTTCACCAGGATGGCCTGCACCATGGATGGAAATCCACTTTTGGCTCTTGGGTTTCCTTTACCGTGCTCGCAGGTTCCGAGATGTGTGAGGATAGTTAAAGGTGGATTGAAATTGAGCGGATATGTAGATAGAGTTTCATCATCTCGTTTCGCTGTGATAAGGATATTGAGGGTTTGGCGGACTTTTTTTCATTTTTATTGTCTCGCATACTACGATGTAGGGTAAATTTCTTTTTAAGATAAAGTGAATTTTAAGTGAACAATCGTTTAAATGTTATAAACAACAGTTTGTTATAGTTTGTTAGCTATGTTAAAAAAGATTAAACATATATCAAAGAATGAGGTGCAACTTCGCTCTAGATAAATCTTCGTGAAATTTTCAGCAAATGGTCCCAAGAAATAAAAAAGTCTCATTATCATTTATTTGCCCATTGTTTCCAACAGTAGGCAAAAACTTCTTGAAAAGTACACCAAAAAAAATGATACAAAGTGCTGTGAAAGAGATAATGAAACCTTTTTATGATGAATGTAGCCAAAAAGAGAGAATGGCCGCCCACTAAGGGCGCACATTTTGAATGCTTGAGCTGGGTCGGGGACGGGGAGAATGTGCAAATGAGTATAATTGAATTCCATTTCCAAACCCACAACGTCTAATCTCGTTCGTTTGCGTGGGCAAAAAATTCGTCAGAGTAGAGAAAACAGTTCACAAAACAGTTTTCAATGAAACGGATTGTTTGATGCACATGATGTTTTCTTTCGCTAACACTATGGAACATTTATTTTCATAGAAATCATTTACTCCAAGCAATCGCGTCGTATATCAGAGAACGTGTGAAGTATGGGAACGTTTTCTCTTCTTATTCGGATTTATATACGATGTCTCGATTTATTAAATAGAAAAGTGTAAATAATACTACATTGTCCGCACTTCTTGTATAACCATGGAAAAAAAATAGCAAAGTTCGTGTGAAAATGAGCACCTCTTGCATAAATCTACATAATTACTCCGAGTATGATAAAAAAATGACAAAAGTGTTGACGGCGGATAACACACACACAACACAAAATACACTCAGGGTCAGTGCGTCAGTGCTGCTGGACAGTATGCCATTGGACTAGGTAAACAAATCATTCGGTAATGCAAACAACGGCCGGGCGGATGAAATCTTCATTAACAGCTCCGGTGGGAGTGAGTCTTTGGTGTGTTTTTTTTTCTTGTCCTGTCCCACTGACATCGTAACGAGTGACGTTTAACGCTCGTTTGGGAGAGGAAATGAGATAACAGAACAGAATTGTAGAAACCTTTTTTAATCACATCATACATAATTTACTACTCAATAAAAATCAAGCTGATTTTAATCAGATGAAGTGGAAGGGAACTTGTAGGATTGTGAGCCAAAGTAGCAATACGATTGATTTAAAATTGTTTTTCATGTGTACATGGAGTTACGCAAAGTTTTCACGTGGACAGGGTTCGCTTAGAAAACATTTAAA
Organism: Anopheles punctulatus; assembly: GCA_000956255.1. Lineage (NCBI taxonomy): Eukaryota > Metazoa > Arthropoda > Insecta > Diptera > Culicidae > Anopheles > Anopheles punctulatus. The sequence continues at coordinate 7,805 of JXXA01002265.1, read as the reverse complement.
TTCTCGCTTTTCTGTTTTTACCAGCGTGTGGTTAGTTCTTCAACGATTATGCACAGTGCCAGGTACAATAAATATCTTTACGACAACCGTCCGAGACAGCCAGCGAACGCATGTGTGTATCTATCCAAATTTCTGGAACGAATAACCCAAACGTTCGCATCCGGAATGCCCATTTGCCTTACCCGTCTAGCCTAAAGCTGTTGTTTATTTATGACTTAGGCTGGGCACTGGCACTGCCGAAAAACCGCAAATCATTCACACCCCCGTTTGTTGTTGCGTGGGGGAGTGCAGTTTTCTCCTACCGCTGACTTGACTTGTGTGCCATTTGCTAATCTCGGCTATTATGCTGCTGCTGCTGCTTCTGCTTCACGTTCATGAATGAACTGGCCACCGTCCCACGGAAGCCGTTCGCCCTCGGTAGCGGTGCGAAATGGTCTAGACCCGATCCAAACCATCGGCAAGGGGTCGAAATCGGCAATCCTCAGGTCAGTTCAACCGTTGGTCTGCCTCCAACCGGGAGAATGGGTGGAATGTTTTGGGAAAGCCCGGATTAAGGTTAGTTTCTTCCTGTAAATATTGTGACTATTAGGGCAGCTTTACGGCTAATTACCAGGCTGTCTTGATGCCTTTCCATCTACACATCTTTCTCTCACTCGCTCACCTTGGGATCGTCTTCGATCGTGGCCGTCGTTTTGTGAATGAAAGATATAGGAAGTATGGTGGTGCTCCTGCGCTACGAAACACAACGCAGCGACAGAATGGGTTTTTGGAAGCATGTAGCATCGTCGATACCTGTTCTACCTGTCACCCCGGGTTGCTGGCGAAGTTAGGCCATGGAAAGGAGCTAATGATGGTGGACGATGTTTTGATTGTGCATGATTATGGCGATTTGTGGTTTTACCGGGACGACAGTCAGACTAATAGCCGGGACTGGGTAGGGGATTATCGAATTCTTCCCTTATCGTCCTGTCTCGATCTTTCGTTATCGAACTCATTCTCGATGGCTGCGCGTCGCCCCGACAGACCAGGGGAAAGCTAAACTGTTGGTGCTCTTTTATCGATATGAAAAATGGAAGTCCTTACGTTGGCCTTTGGCAAGGCGGAGTTTGCAATGAAAATCGGATGTAGGCAGCTTGAAGTGATATCGAAAATAGACGGGTTTAACGCGTTAGCTTTCACTTTTGATCATTATCTTCGTTATTGATTGGCAAAGCCAATGTTTGACGGCCCATCTCACATGCATCGGAACCATTTTGACTTATTGTGGTACACATCAGACCATGATTGCAATACACGTACAAGATATGAATGATCAGAATTTGATCCTAGATATGATGCTTCCATTTGCAGGCGAATGTACAACTCGGAGAACATCGTTTGCTCGCTGGAAGCTTTCTCCCTCTTGTCAGCGTACAGTTGTACCGAAACGATGAGACTTTTTATCGGCCCCAACCCCTAGTTTTGCTCCTATCTGATCGTTATGATATTATCAGCATGAAAGATATTGATGTGTTTCATTCATCCATGCGTTCCCTAGACAAGCAGCAGAGATACGTGCTTTCGTGCGAATGTTTTCCGATGCGTCATTGTTTGGGCACACGGCACACCCAAAAAGCGTTGGAGCTCGGGCTCGAATGACAGCCACGAGCTGCACGTTCGGCAACGCTCGACACCCGTAGCCCAGGGGCCCGGCACGGTGGCTGGCATCACGAGACTTAATTCACCTTTTGTTTGCTTGTTTGTACTCTTCAACAGCTCAATTTTGTGTAACATAATTGATTGGAAATAGCTTCTGAATTACTGGCAGATCCCATCCCATCCCCCATTCCCATTCTTCGTGCGGGCATCAGACGGATCGAGCATTCCCAACCGTTCCTAACCGTGTCAGAGGTTCATCGGGGCCTCGGTGTTGATCGGTGCTGATGCTATTGTGAAGACTGGAGGCTAGCTTCAGCGCTACCGTTGGGTGAATGCCTGCTCCCAAGTCCGGGGTGTTGCCTATCCGTGCGATGGGTTTGGCAATTTTGGCAGTAGGTAACTCCGGTCGTGTGGCTTGGGATTTTAAAATCTTGAAACTCATCCCCGTGACTGCGGTGCCGGGGGGGGCCGTGGCGACGAGAGACGGTGGGTTGATGTTAGATATCAGAAATATCGGTGTTATGCAGTATGCGCGTAAAATGGATCGAAAATTGATTGAGAAAGATAGCTGGCTGGGCTGGCTAGGATGCTGCGGCAATGAAGCTGTTAACGGTGCTGACGACGTGTTGGCGACGTGAAGAAAATCGTTGGGCAAATCGTAGATGTGTAGAATTCCAGCGAAGCCCGAGTCAAAGTGGTCTCGATTGAACTGGAGGAACATTTTCGTTTTCGCTTTTATAACGCTCGCTTGCTCGTTGGTGATCATGGCTGATCGTGGGGTAATCGTACGGAATGATTCACGATTGATCTGGAGCGTTAGTTGTGAGCGTAGTTCAGAATGGCTTAATCTGATGTGAAGGAATCAAACCGGCTCAGTAAACGAGCGGGGCTGATTTCATCCGTAGAAAGAATGGATTGATTATTTGTTTATACATCATTGTTTTATTTGTACCGATTCTTATCGCAATCGGTACCATTTCTATTCATTTCATTTTGTTTTTTTTTCTAACAGTGATCCTCTGAATTCTTTTTCGTCTGTAGTTTGCTTAATATTTTATGAGGAAAAAAAAACATGGATTGATTCAATATAGATATATAAACGACAAGTCTGGGAACGAATAGCCGAAGACGGTAGTGGAAAGTAACGAAAAAACGTCGAGTTCGCTGGATGCTTCTACGTTAGAGCAATCGCGGAGTCAAGGGGAAGTCGCGATGACGCGATAATAACGCGATCGACGATGACTGTGGATGTTTGCGTTTACGTTGAAAACTCGCGCTCATTAAATGCTATAATCTAAACAAGCTATCGTTTTAAGAGATTTTTTCCCTCTTCAGTCTGCCCGGTGGTACGGGCTAGCCTTGCTACTGTGGGGTTTTGCCGGGAGCTATCTCCTTAGCACATCGGGAAGCTTTTTTTTCCCTTCCTTTCCATCACACATTGAACACTTCGTTCGCGATAGTCTCACTGCTACTGCCCCGTCTGCGATCGTTACTTTCCTTACGGCCACACAGCAACAGCAAGAAGAGGAAAAATACTGCCTCGCGGCAATTTTCTCATGGAATTATTAGTATTCAAATTTATGAAGATTGACCATTAACTGTAAATCCGGCACGTTTCGTGTTCGGGATACCGATGCAGAAAGTGTTCTGCGATCGCGCAGGGAACCCATTCCGGTAGAGTTTGCTTGAAAAGCTAGAGCATTTGAAGCCAAACAGAAGTCGAATGATTCGTTGGGATGCGCAATCAGTTGATGAATCTTAGCATACGCTGGATACGCTCATTTTCCTACGATCGCAATGGTCGAGTGCCATCAATCATCGCGCATGGCGTGGTGCTACTGGTGCGGATACGTTCGACAAAAAAAAGCCCTTAGGCTATGCCAGGAAATGGTTGTCAGCTTCATTGATGAAGTATTGAAAGATTGGTTGAATTAAATTTTAAACTTCATTTTTCAATGATAAACAAATCTCTCACTACAGCGTGTGAAGCAGTCTCGTAAAAGAGAGCTTCTCACTGCATGTAAAAGAACACGCGCATCGTTGGGTGATGTGGAAAGAACTCATGATGGTGATCGCATCCATAGAACGGTGCGTGATACAACAGCTCATGTACGCTGAACGTTACACAGTTCAAAAAAAAACTACAGATCAGCTTCCGCCGTTGACGTAGGATGCTAAATTAATTAAAAGCGCAAACTGCCTCAAATGGGTTGGTGCGCTCGTTTGCCAGTGATTGACTCAGTGATTGGTATGTGGCAGATTGCTGGCAGTAACGCAGCAGCCCGTCACCCGGTTCGCCATTGGCCGACTCACGATCTTCACCTAATCGAGCTCAATTGGTAATTTAGCAGTTGAAAATGTCGGATTGGCGGTCCGGTCGGGGATGATGCGATCAATTTGATCCGTTTGAGGCAATATCGCCATTTGCATTGCATATGCGATGCGCGGTCACGAGGACGGGACCCGATCCGGTAGAGCACAATGCAAAATCTAAAACTAATCAGAATTGATGGTAAACTGTGTCTGCTGCTGCTCCCGTTTGCCCCGTTGCCGAACCCGGGGACTAGTTTGGCCGCATCGTTGTTATTCCGTGAGCTCTCTCGGGAAGTAATCAGTGTCTTCGGTGCAGAGTAGTTCCTATTATGGCGACGGATACCAGCGAGCCATGGGTGGCATTCTTCGGCTGGTTGCGCAAGTATGCACGATTACAAGGCAAAATTATGCTGCTTGCTGAATGAAACTGTCACCACTAATTATGTGTGTGCGAAAGTGCCAGCTTTTCTTGTCCTTGGTTGGCTGTCTTGCGTGTATCACGTCCTGCGGTTGAACTGATCCTGAACGGGTACCCAAACGATGGACTGAAGACCCACACACACACACAAAATTTTCCACGAACGTGCATTCCGGGCTGCCGAAAGTGTCGCAAAACATCCTGTCCTTCCATCGAGCGGACTGCATGCTGGCTCCTGTTCGGTCGCCGCTTAAGTGGTCGCTGCCATCTACAGCGTGCACATACTCCTAATGAGGTAAAACTATAATTGCTCAACATCTCTATAATTGACAGCGCTTGTGGATGCAGCGTGTGCTGCGTACGATGAAATAATAATCGCCATCATAATTCTGGTTGGGCAGGTTTTCGCACCGTGCACCGCTCCGTACGTTTCGTCCAGCAGCTTCATCTGCCTGGCCTGATTTGGGTGCTGCCAGAGGAGAAATGATTGGAACACTCATGCATAATGCATCGGCAAAGGGATCTCGTGAGGGATTTTTTTTCTCAATAACTTTTCAATCATTTTTGTTATAATTCCTGTTCGCTGGTCTGTGCGGCAGCCGGAAAGCGGTTAACCAAAGTGGAGACGGTTTCTTCCGGAGATGATTTCGCTTACTGCGTGCAAAGTACGCAAACGGCAGACGGTAGGCGCTAATAGTGTCCTTAAGTCGGCTCGCACTGCTATCCTGCCGCCTGGTGTTGACAGTTTTGAAGCCCATGTAGGCTCCCCGGAGCGCTCATTGCAGATGGACGGTGTTTGGTGGGTACCTTCGCTTACCCCATTGCGTTGTGCTGCTCACCTCTGCTCTTCTTAGCCAGATTCTAATAGCGGAGAGAGTCCGTGGGGAATGTACCGAACAAAGGTATCGATAATTAAGCGTGCTAATTAATTCCTCTTCATTTGGTGAAGCGATCCGTGCCGATCCGGTAGATTGCTGTGATGCCACGGAATGGTAAACTCCATTTATGACAACTTACTTTGCCGCGGCATGATACTTTGCGGCGTACTTCCTTCGTTCGTCGTGGGCCGACGCGGTAATGACTTCGCAGGCAATGGCTGTGCAAATCACAAATACTGCCCTGGCGACCATAATTGAGCTGAAAATCGTAACCGAAACATATGTGTTTCGTGGGCAGCGTCTTTTCCCCTTTTCGGTCGTTACAAAGCGTTTGGCGAAATTCATTACAGACGAGCGTAAAATTTTGTGAAAAAGACAAAAGCCATTAGAAGCTTCTTCATCGGGACGAAGAGGGGGGAGGGAGAAGGGTATGGGTGGAATTTGGTTGTACGGGCTGACAAATGGCTCTTGGGTCGACCAACCGAACACACACAAACACACACACGCACACGTAAACACATCAAACCGGCTTTCGCGGTCAGTTTGCAAACGATCGCGGTTTGTTTTATTTCACTTTCATTCGTTTCGGATGCTTTTTTTCGTCCTTCATGTAGCGGTGATAATGTTGTGCATCGCGTATGCCGTGGTGGTGGTACGGCGGGCTGATATTTTAATATTTTTGGAGCATGAAACCTTTTCATTAGTTGCCGCAAATGAAGCTTTAACGATTTGTAACGCATCTCACCTTTTTTTGAGATGTGGCGAACGGGGGGCAGGGAAGCAGTGGGAAATGGGCAGCGGACAGTTTTGGAATGTTTGAAACATTCTAGGGAGGGTATTCAGAGTTCGTGCTAAGGACCTCATAAAAATGAGCAGCTAACTTGTTTGGGGTGGGAGATGGGCTGTTCTGGGTGAACAGCTGTGCTTGGACAAAGAATCGCGCATACAATGTTTGTTCCAACATCGCTGTTTCAGTCAGCGGAGATCATTAGCGTCACCTTTAATTTACCATTAATTTTACATACGCGAGCTGGTTTGGGATTTTATTATTGTTGACGTCAAATTCGGCAGGTATTCTGGTGTGTTTAAACTATCAAATAATGTTTAACGTAGTTGAACTAGTTTTTAGTTGTCATTTCAATATTCTAGAGCCCCAAAACGAGCTTCCATACTGTATGCTCTTTTCATACAACCATGCATTCATTGCCCCCAAGCTAAGCTGAAATTTGGTGCAGCTATTCGCACATTTTGCGCTAATGATAATGATTCAGACACTTAACAGCCCGAAGGGCTAGTGTTCAGGCTTCATTTGTAACTAAGCCGACCGGGTGTAGAACGTATTTGTCGCATTTTTTTTGCGCTCCTTGCGTTTTTCCAGCTATGGCTGGCTTGTGCGCTTTGGTTCGGGTGGTTCGGGTTGTTTTGGCACTTTTTTTTTGTTTCAATGCCCAGCAAAACTATCAACGACTGTGCGAGGAAACGAAACATTAGGCAACATTAAACTCCTTTACATCGCTGCTGGGTTGGTGAAGCTGGCATTAGGCGTTATTATCGCTGTTTGTATCGCGCTGGCTGGATCAAACATTATTTGATTATGGGTGTAATGCGCGATCAACACCAGTGTTGCTGGTTAGATCGAGCGAGCAAGTAGAAGCAACAAAAAAAAATAATAAACACAACAACATTGCAAACCATTTCGCCCCAAAAAACATAATGACCGATTGGCGAGGCGAGTGTAGGCAATCAGGTGCGCTTGTGTTCTGCAAGACGAAAGCCATTAGTGGTGCACGTATGATGTTGTTGTTAGATCGGTGATAAAAGGACGAACTCGCCGGAAGCCAGAAGAGCCCGGGAGTGATTGGAGGTGCGATGATAATCAACGGGAGTGGCTTGCATATCGGTGACAAAGCTTAAAATTATAATAAGCGGTTTGGCGACTCGACGTGTCCCGCAGTGTGATATCATAACGCATCAGCATTAGGCGCAATTTGTGCAGTTCGCACGATGCCTGCGTTGTCGACCGGGGACTTAATGAATAAATGTAAAATGAGATCACTAATTTTTACATAGTTAGCTAAGCAATTTCATAATGTTGAAATACTTGCATCTACATTACTTGTACGATTTGAAACAACTTAAAGTAGCATGAAGTATACGATTATAACTTTTTTTATTGCTAACTAAGCATTGATGTTATCCAATGATTGCAGGCTCCAATTTTTGTTTCTATAGTCTTGTTAAATGAGGTGATCATATAGAAGACTATTGTAAGACTCTTAAAAGCGAATGATAGATCTCCTGTTCGAACTTTGAACAGAACAGAATAGAAGTTGTTTTTAAATTGAACAAACTTTGAACAAAAATGTACACAAAATTATGTTCATACAAAAAAATTAAACCTGATTTGGAACAAACTTACTGAATGACTCGATGTAAAAAAAATCTTCTCATTGTGAAATGTTTATTTTGATTCGCAAACGTTTTAGTATTTTATATTCTCATAAACCGTCAAATATAGAGCCTTTTTCGACATAAACCCATGTTTCATTAGAACTTCA
>JXXA01002263.1:0-16265 GCA_000956255.1 Anopheles punctulatus | reverse complement strand
CCACCGCGTATTATGTTACTCAATTTTCTCTCCAATTTTCTCGACCCTCCCTGACTCCGGTTGCGGAAAGGGACAGCAATGTGGAGAAGACGGAAGGGGTAGGGAAGAAGAAAAAACGCTCCATTAACCACTTGTTAGTCACACTTCTGTCGAAATGGCGCACCCTCTCATGCTCTTACCCCACTCGGATCTGGCGCTAAAAACTTCGGCACCTGTCGGCGGCCATCTTGGTTTGTTTTTCGCACCCCTCGCGCACCCGAGTGACGCCGCTGTATTTGCCGTAAGTGAAAATTAGTGATCAAATAGCATTTCCCTCCTGCTTTAAGTGTGGCCTGGCGGGGAACTCCAGGATACTCTTCCTCGTCCTTTAGCTCAGCCGTCGCCTTACTCGAGGGATTGGGATTTATTTTATTTGCCTTCATTCGACGAGCGTCTGAAAGGTAACGTTGAAGGAGAAGGACCGATTCCCCTCCAACGCTGGCCAGTGTCGAAGGATCCGAAAACTGTTTTCTCACTAACACCATGCACATGGCGTTAATCTTAGTTACTACTACCACCAAACGAAAAGGAACAGACGCTGCGCGGCGCAAGCATTTACTTTGCACCACATTCGAGAGATCAGAGACAAGATGGATTTTAGCTCATCCGCTCACGACGTGAGACGGTCGTGAAAAGTGTGTTTCATTTCTCATCCGATTCCTATAAGGAATCGAAAATTCCAGTGAGCTACCGTGTTGTCTTGACAGCTGACGCGTTTTTCTTTCCGCGAACAATCAGGATTTCTCCATCAACGAAACGTTTCTCTATTAAACAGTATCTACCACACCGAGCATCAGTATCTACCGTAACATGATTGCCGCTAGCGTCATGATGAGTCGTATTCTGTTGGAAGAATTAGAACCGGAACGGTATGAGGAAAAACGAGCCAAAAAGAAACATCTGGGCGCTAGTGAGAAGAAAAAGAAGGAGCAAGAGAAGTCTCCTCCGAAAGGACAGAACAACAAAGCCGAAAAGTAGATGTCGAAAAAGTGAACATTTTATATATTATTTTACAACAATACAGCTAACAAAGTGCCACTAAAATAAAGTCTATTTTCATATGCGTGTTATGTGAGTGTTATAAAAAACTATGCATGAGTTCTTTTATCAAACACGCACAAATGCAGCATGATGACACGGGCGTGTGTTGTTTGTTATTTCAGGTTTGTAGCAATCCCAACCCAACACCATATGAACTCCGAACTTTTCCTTTCATTCGGTGCAATATTTCCCCTCCCTTTTCGCTTCTCAAGACACAAATATTGCTTCACTGTCGGTGGTCAGGGGTTGTGTTGAAGGATGCAATTTTCCGTCTTGCGCTGGATCCGTCTTGCGCTGAGTGCGCATGCTTACAAATAATGCCCATCATCTCATCGTTTCTCGGCACAACACACAACGCAGCCAAACTGAAATGAATGAAACTGGCACACTTTCAACCTTGACCAGCGTCAATAGGTTTTTGATGGTGAACATTAAAGCTGTTTAGCTTTAAGGTGGGTAATACGTCGCCAGCACGGTGCGACGGTGTGCTGTGTGAGTTTTGCACTATCGTAATATGATACGAATTAATACTGACTTATTCATTGCAAAACAATAAAACCAAAAAGAATTACTTCTTATATAAAAGAATATTAGAAAGGATGTCAATAAGCACATTCAATATTTTATGCTTCGAATGTCAAAATGTTTGTTTAACCATAAGATTAAAAAAAAAATCACAGACCTATGACAGCTCATGTATGAGCCAACAGAATTTCCCAAGCAAACTGAAATTTCTTGACAGTGACTCAAAAATTCAATTTATTGCAGTATCCTCTTTGCTCCGATGAAACAACCATAGCTTTGACGGCTGGCTGGCACCGAAGAAAATAGAATAACAACCGACAAGTTAATCCATTTCTATACTTAATTACAGCGCAATGAAGAATCATAATCAATTACGAAAAAGCAAAACTAGCAATCCACCCCGTAGAATAGACGTGTGATGGCAACGGGAAAGCACAACTACGCCTTGCTACCATTGAAAAAAAATAATGTAAAAATGAGGTTCATTATGCAACGACTATCCATTACCACCAGGTGGGGGGATAAATTTTTTAAATTGCTTTTTTACACTAAACTGTTTAACAGTGATTATCAAATTGAATATGCCACGTGTTAAACATATATTGTTTAACATGCATACTTTATCTCATGATATTTATTTTGAAGATGCAATAATGGGAATAAACGGGTTCAAAAAGGGTGGATTACAAGCTCGCTGTCTCGCTCGCTCGATCAGGTGGTTATATAGACGACACTCGTTCTTGTGTAATTTGTTCAAATGTCCATCTCATTTTCATACCCGTTGAAAGGTTTGGGATTTGAGTCTCCAAATTGGGTGCATCATTTAGTTACATTTTATTTAATCACGGTGAAGTGTTCCCGTTCCCAGTGAAAGAAAGTTTTGGGTATGGAAACTTTTTCATACTTATGGTATTAGCTATCATTTCATTACGTAAATGCCACCACACAGCATCATACAGCCTGCTAGGTTGTGTTCTCCGAATTTCTTTACGGAAATAGATTTAAATCAAATTTGAAACACAACCTAGGTAATTCTTTCTGTATTCATTCACGTGGTAATTTTATTTAACTAAACACAAACCTCTCACGGGCATCAACACATAGCAAGGTAATTAGTCACGTAAACTCTGAAACCCGTCAGCAATAAAATTTTCACCATCTCATTTCACCGTCAACACCTCTTCCATATTCCAGCGAATGCTCTACCGGCGGGTAAACGGAGAAGTGCATCCATTAGTCATCTGCTTCCGGAGCAGTCGTCGGTCCGAGGGAGGGTCAGTCGGTTAACCTCTGCTTCTACGTTTACCGCTGTACAAACGAGATGAAAGTTTTGTTTACACGAAAGCAGGCGTAAAATACCGTAACCGGATGCCGTTGCTTTTAGTAGTAGGTCGTATATCAAACGGAACACAGAAACGGGTTACTTCCGTTGCTATAGGTAGACAGAAGTTTTTCTGAACAAAAAAAAAATTATTCCACTTTAAGAATCGGTTTTCCAATCAGAATAGTGTGCTTTAAAGCACAATTTCTGAATAATAATTATTTTTCTCTGCTCTCAGAGCGTACAGCACTGATGCTAAAACACTATTTTCCATAAACCGCCCCCAATAACTCATCTGCTGCTTGAAAGTAAAAGTGAAACGAAAATATATTCTCCACCATTAAAGCCTGTATTAATCTTGGAATTTCAGCATGGGGTATATCGTTTCAACACGCCACAACCGGCGGCAAATGGAAGCGATGATTATTTTTTCTTCCCATCCCGTATTGGATCACACTGCTATTTTTGCCCTCGTTTCCCATCCGAGAACCGTACGGAAGGGGGGCCCAAAAAAGCATAAACGAAAGTACCGAGCACAAAACTCTGCCGCGGAACACACAGCGACTCGAAAATTGGACCCATGGTGGGGCATCGTAAAACCTGCGTGTGTCTGTTTTTTTATCGATTTCGTAAAAAAATATAACCTTCCAGTCGACGATACCAACCCAAACGGCTGCCCCGACGCAGAAACGGCGGAAGATGATCGCAATTCAAACTCCGGGCACCTCAACCTCAAGTCCAAAGCAAGCGGCAAATATCAAAGGAATGCCCGCAGCAACCGACGCCCGTGGACGCCCCGAAGTTTCTTGCCCCACTGTGTCTATCGTGTAAAAAAGTAAAGAAAAACTCACCATCACTCACTAACAAAACAAACCCCATCGAATCAACACAACCCACCCGTCGTAATGCGATCCTCGGGCGCGAACGAAAACCGGATGGAACGATGAGCACCGTACGGAGGGTGTAGAAAAGCGTGAAGAATACCTCTCGCACTCATCTCGATCGAAAACGTCGTCAGCTCATTGAGCGATCTGCACCCGGGCGAGTAGACCATTCGAGAATTAACCAATCGGTCCGGCTTCAAGTGGTGGTAGGTGGTGGGTAGCGCTTCCACTTCCCTCACCATACTCCTTTGACGTGTCACAACACCAGCGTGACTTGCGTTGGAACCTCCTATCCCTCCTACCCCTCTACACCGTCTGATGCGGTTTATTTCCGTTTTGTCAAATGGTTTGATTTTTTTTTTCATCTGCCACTCTGCCCAACCCGTCGTTTGAGGAGCGCGTTAAAGATGCCGACAAATCACCCGATGAAGCAATAAAATCTGACATCACTCACATCGACGAGCACGCCCCGCTAGCGTAGATTTGCTTTTCGGAAGACCTTTCTCCGGATGCTACAGATGCTAATGGGTGCGATCTTTGCATTTAACCGGGCGTTATACTGAAACGGGTTATACTGTACCGATTTGTTGAATGGTTTACCATTTTGAAAACGTTATTTAATATACAGTGTTTTTTTTTAATGGAAAGGGTAATAATATGAGATCTATGGCACCATCTTATTTTTAATTAAATAAAGCATTTTTATTAACACATTGCTATGACGTTAGATTTTGTATTTGCATTTGTGTTTAAAATGGGTAGAGTCTTTCTTTGATGCAACGATAAGTCCATATCCAAGTAAATTAATTGAAACTTGAAATTGATTGAAAACTTTATAAACACCCACTGTTACTACTATAACCAATCTAAAATTTCAATTATTTTTCATCGTTTATAAAATAAAAGAGCAAAGGGTCCATCGTAAAAACCAGCATGTATTCTATCTGATTTCTAGGCCTACCAATTTATGCACTGTGCGCGATCCATTAAAATAACGTTTTGAAGCCAATTAAAACGTGCTACAGAATGAAAACGGTAACATGGTAAATGAATATAAACTCTTTAATTACTCAAAAATAAAACAAGAGTTACACACAAGCGCACATCATCCGAGTAATATTTCATCCCCTGTGCAGCGAACCAAACGATCCTCCAATTAAATCGTGTGAAACTCCGCACCTAATCCTTTCCCTTCAATTGTGTCACCTTCATCTCCACTTGACTTTTCACCGCAAGAAACAACAGCACAAAAACAAAAACTCACTAAGACGGTATGCCATTTCAGCAGCTAACCAATGCAGAAGAGAAATTAAAAAAAAACTCGTTCACCCGTATCTGGTTCTGGGATTAAGTTTCTCACATTTGTTCACGGTGTTTATTTATCTCAAGCCTCAACTCATTACGCGTCTCTCAGTGCGGTGTGTGACTGTGTACAGGTTTATTTTTCTTTTCTGTCATAAAAATTAAACAAAAATCCATTGTCGCTTGTGTTTCTTTAGTAAACCAACCACGGGGCAAAGTAATCCACATACCGACGTGCGAGTGACAAAATACGCCAGCAAAATTCTGCACACAAAGAAAGATGTGACCGACGAACGAAGCGTGCAAGGGTAAATATTTGTACATTATAATGATATTTATGTCAATTTGGTTTTGGTCGTTCGTCGTCCTCGCGCTCTCTCTCTCTCTCTTTCTCTCTTGAATGTTCTCTCGAGCGTAAGATCGGGTATATATTATTGTGATCAAAAGCAGAGCAGAGCATATTCTCATTATTGAGATGACTCAAGTAGTAATGCCGACCGTTCGGTGCACGATCCAACACCACAAACGTCAGCGACAAGCTTTTATTATTCACCGACAACGAAGAACTGAAACCATCCGTTGTGCCGTTGTGTTTTGGCATTTTGAAGACTTTTTTTTCGTCCGCGGTTTTTGGTTGCGGTTTGTCCTCTGCTTCGCTTAATCCATTTGACTGAGCGCCGTCGCGGTTGTGTCGTTCCCTGCCGCCTTCGTGGTCGGTTTTTATTATTTTGTTGGCCTCCCCACATCGTCACTCTCGCGTACGATCACTTTTGAGGAAGCCATCCAAGTCGGCTGCTGCTTCTTATACTACTGTCGTTCGCCATCGATCTCACGCTACAACAGGATCGTCTTCAAACGATCTTCCCCTTGCCTCGAGCCGCTAGCCCACAACGCGCTTTACTAAATGACGATCGATGACGGTTTGCAGTGATGATGCGGGCCGTTTCGGTCAAATGTGTTCTTGGTCATATTTTGCTTTCCTCCTCCTTCATCCCTTCTGTCGCAACCATTCATTTTCTCACACTGCGTCTGAGGAGACGGCAGGAAAAAACCGGTAGCAAAAGCAAATGGCATCAAATTGACGATGACGAGGGCGCATATGCATGCTTGCATGGAAGCGCGTTTGAACAAAATAAAAATAAGCTCACCATGATCTTAAGCGCACACAGGCAGAAAAACCTAACAAACCAAAGGGTTGCGCTCAAAAAAGTCAGTGAATAAGGAATCAATTTTACAGTACATTAGTATTTCTTTATGAGGACACATTGAACAAAAATGACAAAATTATACAAAGTAAGCTCAAAAATAAAACTAGAACCGCATTGCAAAACCTACAGAAGGATTTAAATTTAATAAATATTTTTAAAACATTTTTTGTTTTCTGGCGGGTTGTATTTTATTGCTCGGTGTCACGAAAACAAAGTGGTCTGTTCATGAACGTTGTTCCACACATTTTTAAAAACAAACACCACATTTCAAAATCAAACTGAAAATTTGAAATTAAACAAGGCAACATTTACTCGCCAATAAAACATCATTTGTCTCGGCGACTTGCGCGTGAAATTGCGGCTCTCGCTCCCACCCCGATTAACATGTTTCATAATAAACGTAACCTGTCCAAAATGCCACCGAGAGTCAAATCTTTATCCAACGCTCTAGCCCGGGTGCGTCGCGGATGTGTGCGGGCCAAGCAGCATGCCAACAACATTCCGCCACATTCAGTGCCATTAGGGCAAACCCGTGTGCCCCACAGAGGGGGATAAGATTTCACCCCGCAAAGGCAGCTCATAAATCTCCTCACGTTCCTGACGGAACATGACGAAGCCATCGGCCCGCACAGGAAACAACCGCATAATGAGGGAACATTCAAGCTACATGAACCAAAAGACGAGAGAGAGAGAGAGAGAAAAAAAAACGACGATCAACTATTCCTAAGAACAGGACGCAGCACTCGAAGATGCGACAAGGGAAACACCGAAATGTCAAACCTTCGAACCTCGAGCGATAGCGCTGAGGCAGGGAAGATGCAAAAGACGATCGTGGAATGTTCATTCATCTGACAAGCTCGTTTCGTCTGTGGTTTTTTTTTTTGTTTGCTTTGCCGAGGGTTTTTATCTGTTTGCTCCACACCGCCACATCATTTGCTGCTCGCGACCGGGCGATCGTTGCGCTGATGGCGGCGATGATTAGAATACCAAGCGGATGATTTATATAAATGTATTTGTACAACAAACGCCGCGACCGAATGCCCCACGAATGGACGAGTGAAGGTAGACGGAGCAGGATCCACAAGAGTAGCAATTCACGGAAAATCTCTTCCCCACCACCGTTGTCAACTCGCCATAGCCGGCTATTCGGTCCGGATCGGAGCACCAGGCCTAGCCACAGGTTTTAGTAAGTTGTTAAGAAAGGCGTGTGTGCGAACGCGAGGCGCAAATAAATGACTGGCAAAGCGCGAACCAACCTCACCCCGCTCCTGGTGGGAGGAGGAGATGAAGTAGAGGGGGCTGCGAAAGCCGCTATCCATAAATCAACCGTCAAACGAAACCGCCCGCCTCCCATTACGCTCCCATTCCCTACACCAGTGTACGCTGGTGAGGTGCGCACGACGGCATCATGCATGAGCGAGGCGTGAATATGATTTGAGCTTTGCTGCTTCAGGCGCGGTCGAATCGTCGAGTTGGGTGGTGGCGCCGCCACTGATGGGGTCCGTGCTCGACCCAGCTTCTGTATCGCGCGCACCTTGGGGCCGGAGTGGTGGATGTGGTGTTGAACGTGTTCATTTATTTTTTGCCCCCTTTGTAAAGCTTGCGGTTTGCGCGGCCGGCGCGGTGAGAAAAATAAAATATTGTGAGTGAAATTTGTCACATCAGTCAGAGCGAAAACATAGACACACACGCACGAAACATGCGACGGTATCTCTTAACCGCAGAGCAGAACAGACACCTCCATCCATTTCGAATCGGTTAATAGATTGATGATTACTTATTTCATGCCATTAGCCGTCGCGCCCCAACGCCACTGATTTGTTTGTATTTAATAACAAAGTAGCAGTAGCACAGGGAAATTGAACGGTTTTAATTCAACGCACTTCCACCCCTCATTGGCGTGCCCTCTGTGAGAGACAAAAAGGTGCCAATCGGTGGAAGCACCACTCCTTGAGCTGAAGCACTCGAGTGTGCGCGCGCGGCTGGTTTTACACACCTCGGTCGGCGGCGAACCGCGAACGAGAGGGCAAAAGCATAAATAAACATTCCTCTTTCGCAAGCCTACACTTCCTCCCCCTTGGCTTTCGTACTTACTTACACTTACTTACAAAACCCTTCAAAACCCGGCGTCCAGTCGCCTTCTCCGTACAAGTTTTAGTTTCAATTGTTTCTCCATCCCTCTTGAGACGCCGGCGGCTTTGGTTGAGAAGATCGCTGCAGGCGCACACGCACCTAATTAATCTTGGTTTAGCTACTACAGCGCGGTTACGCTCGTTACATACGTGGCATACTTGCATTTTCTGCTCAAGTGGACAGTCATATTAAGCCATCCTATTGAACGAACAGGGTACGGTGTCGGCGTGTTCGCTTTGTCGATGGGAAAAATCTTGATACGGAAGAAGATCATGGTAAAGCATTTTATAATAAACATTTTACCTCTTGCGCACGCATCAAGAAAAGTCCCACAAACTGTTTTTCGCGTGATTTATTCAATACTTTTTAATACAAATATTAACTAGATACTTGATACTCTTCAATATCTTTTGATAAGAAATTTATCATAAATATCAAATGAGCTGAAACTTATTTAAAATTACGAATTTTCATAATGGTTTACAATTTTGATTAATTATTAAGCTCATGCGTTTTTCCAGCATATGATTAGGACAAACTACTTGCAACATGTTTTTGCAAAAAATAGCAAAAAATATACATCGACTACAAAATCGACAAATGTATAAAATTTTTTATTTTTTGTTTCACACTTTTGTTACCAAATTAGTTCCAGTTAAAACTTAACAAATTAATGTTAAATGATAATAAAAATAATAAATTTTACTACAGTACTCAAATCACTGCTTCCATTGGAAATGGGTTCTAATTACTTTGAATTTAAATATGTATGGTCGTCATAAATTCATTCCAGCACTTAAAAAGGCCACTTAGACGCAAAAGAATTTCAAACAGAGTCGCGAAACATCATGTACAACCTGTTAGGCAACATTTTGCGCACCCAAACAGGGCTCGTCTCGTGGTGATGCTCCACAGACTGATAATGTTGTTTGATTAAAACAAGCCTTAAAAGACCTTGCCCAGACCTTTACTTTATGGCCACTTCGAGCGTACAAATAGTCAAATCTGGCACGAGCAACTCCTCTTGCTGCACAGATAGTCCCCTTTTGCAATAAAATGTCTGGCGAAATAAAAAAAAAAAAACACACGAGTCTAAGATAGTAGTACTATAGTAGCCGTTATCGTTCCACTCGTAAGCCACTTGTTTAACAAGAATCATCCGCCCGCGCCATTCTTCAAAGCTCTTTAGGCTCAACCGCAAACAGAGGCGCGTAAAGCTCCAGTTCTCCCGCGGGCACAAGTGGGCCATGTGACGCCACGGGTGAAGTCGGCGGCAATGGTACGGGGTTAAGTAATGTATCATCACCGTGTGATGACCTCGCGCCCCATCAGCCAACGGGTTGACACATGGTGGCCAAGCACAGCGACGCACACCGCATTCGGAAGAGGAGTTTGTGTTGTTTATATTGCGCGCGCGCACGTTTATTTTTCACCCACCGGCTCTTCCCCCGCGATCCTGTGGTGGAGAGAAGAACTGGTGAATAAACAGACCGTCCATCTCGAGCTAACTACCGCCACCACCACCACCACCGCCGCACAGAAGAAGAACGATTGACGCACTTCAAACCACGAGGCGCGGCCATGTTCTCCGTGGGCCGAGTTGGCGCGCGAAAGTGCCAGATGACAGTTACCGACCCCACAGCGTCGTCCATTTGCAATCGTTTCATCACACCAAAATTAACCAAATAACCTCACCGCCCGTACACACAGAGCGTGCCACCGGGAGTGGATCGGAATGGCTTCAAAAAGATGTTTATTTAACGCCTCCAGCTCCACGTCCCTACTCCGTCTTGACCGCCACACTCGGCGAGATGCACTAAATTATCTTCTTCTTTCCAATGCGCGGTCGCTTAAGCAAGAGAGAGTAGAGTGTGAAAGAGAGAGAGAGAGAGAGAGAGAGAGAGAGGGAGAGAGAGAGAAACAGTGTACGAGTAACACTCTCCTGTCCTCGCATCGTCGACAAGTCTGCGGCCGTATTTCTGCCAATTAAACAATTTTTAACAATCTGAGCGCAAGGGTGCGACGGCAGTGAATAATTTACGAATTGAGGGCACGCCCAGCCCCTCCTCCCCGGTGTGGTATGGTACTGAAATATGTGGTTGGAGTTGTTGCTTCCCATTTCCTACGACGACGTGCTCAAGTAAAGGAAACCGCAGCCTGAGATTGAAATGAAGGCATTGGCGTTGGGTAAAGCACATACATGATGACTTTTTTTTTGTTGGTTGCTGTTGCTGTGTATAAACAAACCTGTGCTCTCTTGCCACCGCCAGCAGTTCGCCGACGAGAAGATGAATCCTCATGCAGAGCACCGAGCGAGCCAAAACCCCGGGCTGATGGTGGGTAAATATTGACACCCCGTTATTGTTGCTATTATTCGGCACGCGGAGCAGGGGGTGACGCAGACAAGATTTGCAACCACCGACCGACGACAGATACTCGGCAACGAGTGGGTGCCTAAACCATGAAGCGGAAGAAGCGGACGAACAGTATGTTGATTCTTTGTGACAATGTTTACACGATGTTAAACCCTTCCCGGATCGTACTGATCAACCCAGGGACGCAGAGAAGGGGCCGTCGCCGAAAAGGTGGACAAAATAATAATAAAAAAACAAAACCAACCAACTGTAAAAAAGCAATACTTTATGACACGATCGCACGACACGCGGAAGGGGTTTGCTGGTGTTGTTTCCCGGCCAGGTTGGGTGTGATTCACTCGTCCGCTCCTCCTGTATCTCCTAAAGCACGAGGTATAGCCGCGAGTTTTTTTTTTTGCTGCTGCTCGTCTCGTGTCCTTGTGATCTTTATGTTCCAAGATACGCATTTGAAGTTAAATTATGCGCGATGATAAGTGCTACACTGAATCACCCGTTTTGAGCGCTCCCCAATGCGGCCACTTCCTGTGTTCCTGTGCCTACACGAGGCTGGAGTAATAATTTATTCCACGCACGCACATAAAGCACCTTCTCGCGCAGATCTTGCAAACGGCAGGAAAAGTATATTAAAAAAAAAACACACACACACACACCAACATTCTCGAAATGGACAAACACAGATTGCACCACGATTAATTGCATTTGTATCGTAACGTCGTCCTTGTCGTCGTCTGTGGTCAGCATTAGTGTGATCAACATAAAATTCAAATTTATCATTCCCAGATCGTCTGGCCATCGGCTGGTGGGGTGGTGGTGCTTGTTGCTGCATCAAACACTGCCACGCCATTTCGCCGTGGGTGGGAGTGACCGACCGTTCCAGATCCTCACGCACGTGAACGCGCTGGATTCGATGCAGCAAAATTTATTTTTAATTACAACCTCGATTTGCAATTACTTTCCCGCGGTGGCGTGAGCCAACACGATTAAAAAAAATGAAGAAAAAAAATGCACAAGAATGCTCTGGAAGCACTGATCGTTGGTGGTACCGTGCCGGAGCAAAACCATTTGACCTCATAACGTATGCACATCTCGAGCGAAGGCAACGCCAACGCATCGACGCCGCGAGAGTATGGACTTCTCAGCGCGCGTCCGTGGCAAGAAAACGCTCAGTTAAATTAGCATAATCACTAGCGAGAACGAGAGGGGCAGCCTGAGCCAGCGGTGAAACTCACTCACTCAACACACATACAAATGCACTCAGTGAAAATTACTCTAAATGACGCCGAAACTGACGGTGCATCGCTGGCCTGCGGGAATCCATTGAAAAACGTACCGCAGAAAGTCACCGACCGAGAGCAGGCAGGATCATGATTGCGAAAATGATGATGATGATGATGATGAGGTTGATGACACAAATCTGCAACCGTTTCCGTCACTCGAATCTACTAGATCCGATTAAAAGCACTGATTTGTTGTAATTATGCACCGACAGGAGGCCGTCGAACGACGTTCACCATTCTCGGCCGCAACGACGAAGTTTCGCGCTCGTCTGTGCGTGCGGAAGGCAAAATTGCAGTTTAAAAAAATATATATGAAAATAAAATAACACATCATCACCTAGCGAGGCGATCGGGGCAGGATTGGCATCGGCTTCTCTGCAACCGGCGGCAGCATCCCCAGGCCGCACCATCGACAACTCGCTCACGCAAAACCGCGCGTCAACGGTTACCGGGCGTCGCCGCTGGTTCGCTGACCACGTTGATCACTGTGATTGGAGGGTAAATTAAGTCTCATTAGGCGTGCCAACCGAATCAACGCATAAGCGCGCAGCACCGGCACGGCATCAGCGTCGTCGGGTTTTCGTCGTCGATGAGGAGCGCAACACAGCACACCACGCCACACGGCGCAGAAAACCGCGACACCGCGACCGGGGAACCGGGTTCACTAGTGCGAAAACGATGTGCGATGCTTTGCTAAACCCTTACGTGAAGTGGCGAGCTGCTTTCTCATGTAGTCGATATTGAAAATTTCTTCCTAAGTGTGTTGAAATTTTCAACCATTTTTCAATAATATATTTGCTTGCCTTTTTTGAACGAAAATACTCAAATTAATCAATCAGCTAGATGTTCTTGAAATATAAAAAGTTAAATAACAATTGTATTTACAAACTTTTTATAATTTAAAGGGTATTTTATTGTTTTTTTTAACAAAACTACTTCCAGAATTGTAGTTTGTAGTTGTAGTGTGTTTTTATATCTCGTGTTTTTAGGTTATACAAATAGTGTTACAGAGAAAATCTCTCCACATGCAGAAAACCATTGCAATCTTCGTAGCACTCCTCAGCTTATTTTTATTAATTATTATTTAATTGTTTTTGACGTCTTTGCCACTCGAGGGGTTAATGACAGTCTCCATGGGTACAACCCGTTCTGTCACGCCGCTGGCAACATTAAGGCGACCAACATCACCCGGGAGAGAAGAATTACGGTGGGGCGTATATGTTTGGTTTGGCGTTCTTCATCATCATGCCGATCTCCGGAGAACGAGATAATTATCCTAGTTCCGGGCACTTCATTCCCAGGGCCCACCCATCCGTACGCACCCGATGGGACGAAGGAGGTGGGTAGGAGGGGTCTGCTGCACAATCGTTACGCGTACGAATCGCTCGAATCAACGAAATTACCATCAATATTATTGATGGTACTACTGACGCCGGACCAAAGGCAGCGGTGAATCGTTCGAGTGCACCAGAAACACACGCGGATACGGATGCAATCCTTTTGCAGAATCCTGTGCAGGGTGCAGGGTCATTAAAGCGAGACAGCGAGCGCAGGGCGAGAAAGAGCAAATGAATGGGATATGGTTCCCTGGCAGGAAAGGTACGGATGAGCGCGGGTTGAGCACTGAAATTAGCGCAACCATTTCCATTCCCAATTTGTGGACGAAGCATTACTGTGGCACAATTATGTAGCCCGGCCATCCTTCCAAGGGGGTGTTTTTCAAGGCTGTCCACAACCTCAACCCGTCCACCACCGACCATTCGAGTCGCAGGCACTCCGATGCATTAATGATTGAGATTGAGAGAGAGAGAGAGAACGAGAAAAAAAAACCACGCGCCTACCAGTGAACGAAGCTCGAGTTTGTCGGCACAGGCACACTAATGCACACTAATGAGTGCACGGTAGCCGACCAACTCATTTCGGTGCATTACGATTCGCGGTCGTCATCCATATCGCGGGTCTTGCGAAATGGGCCCGTCTTCTGCTGGCTTGGCGGCATTTGTCGGCACGGACCACACACCGGGCGCAGTGCAGGGAATGTGATTTTAGCGTAAATTGCGTATACTGTACGTGCAGGCATCCATTCTCTTTGCAACGAATTCGTCCGGCAACGTTACGATCCCGCTCGAGAAGGGAATGAAATTAAGAAAAACACGTTTACGAATTACGGTACTCAGATTCAAATTCGAGTATATTAATGAAATTTTCAAACGACAAAACAATGATTCACAAATCATGAGTAGTCGAAATTGATTCGTGACTTAATGCGTGACGTGATTCATGAGTTGCCAAAGATTTATCAATTCAAGATTCTTTAAAAAATCATAAACAACCAAACATTAGGTTGAATAATAAAAGTTTTGTTTCTTTAAGGTGCAAACGATAACAATGTTAAACAATATTTAATCACCAAGAAAATTTTAATTGTTTAATGATCTCCTGTTTTGGAATAATTATTTCTTCATCTATAACCGTCATCTACATCTAGAATTCAAGTTGTATCATTTAAAAAATAAAATATTTCATACAAAAAACGTGATTACCGTGGCGACCACACGAAGCCCCATAATATATTTGTATGATTTTCTAAATGGCAATGCAAATATCGCCTTTGCAAATTTTATAATAGCTCTTTCCGAACACCCAAAATCCGCAAATGATATTTGTTTAAACCAATTTGTAATGCGCAACTTTGTAATGCGCAAACCAGAGCGCTACCGCCAAACCGTTTGAATAAATAAATTAAATTTATTACAGTTAATGTACACACTCACCCGCAATTTAACACGCTCATGTTTTGCAGCAAATTGTCTTTACAAACAACAAAAAATCCATTCTTTACACGCAATAATTGAAATGCAAAATGCGTTCTGCATGCTACGTCAGAGCAGAAAGCTAACGGAAACGATCCCTTGTTCAGCGGTCGTCGTCATCACATTCCACGCACGGCTGCCTTTTATCTTATTCTCACGCCACTCCGTCACTTTAGTAAAAAAAAAAAACGGCTATCTCACGGCCTTCCCGTACTTGGGCACCTCATTATTCTTTGCGCCGGGGAATCTAGAGAGGCACGATGGGGTGCAAAGATGAAGCTGTCCGACACTTATCATTTGCCGGAGGAGAGGAGTTCGTGTTGTCATTCGCTTCATCTTATCAACCCCGTCTCAATCTCGAAACGTGCAACAAATATACACACATACACGCAAACAGTTGCCTGACAAAAGATCGTGTTGCGATTTTGTACCAACCGGTGTCCTAAAGTGATTTAATTACAACTACGATGCTCCGGGGCGCGAGGAACACAATTGAAACCCCATTTGCCACCCATCGCCACCGCCAGCAAGGGCAAGGCAAGTTCACACACACCCCACCCGCACCCCCTACAGTGAATCGTAGCTTGCTGGGGCTGATAGCAGCAGACGGAGCGGAACTTGGAAAGGTGTCTTCTCATCATTTTGCTAGCGGCGCACGGTCTAATTCCTGCGCGTGGAGGAAGCGGGTGGCGTTCCGGTTGCGGTATTATGATTACCAGATGTTACGCTAGACTTTCCCACCGATACGCTCGTGCATCAAAGTATGGGCATGGGTTTGGGGAGACGCAGCGAATCGCGGTTGATTGATGACATTCCAAATCGAACATATCACCACCCAACGCCAACGAACCAATCAAACCCATTTATCGCTCACTCAGCGCAGGCAGTGCGCGATACGACAACGACAACGACAACAACGACGACGACGACGACGAGGCACGCCAATCATTCCGATCGTGCCGCGGCGGCCGACCGCACCGGCCGGGAGCGTGCAATAAAAGTGAGCCCGTTCGAGACGGGTGAGTGAGCTGGGCGAGCGCGCGAGTGATACGGCATGAGCAGCCGCGCTGAGCGCGGCGAGCATCAAATTAATTAAACATTGTTCTCCCGAACGCCACTACCGATGGGACCCCGGGCATGGGCGAGCGGGGTTGGTGAAATCATTGTCCATTTTCGCTATCTAGCATAAGCAATTAAGATGTCGCTGGTCCGATAAGGTAAATTAAATCCCGGCTGTAAATAACGCATCCAGCGAGTGTCAAGCTGCGCAACCACGGCGGAGTGGGGTTGCGGTGGGTGGAGTTGGGCGCGTTACAAGGTGCGCCTGCCACTTAACACCGCTGCCCC
>JXXA01002259.1:0-14368 GCA_000956255.1 Anopheles punctulatus | reverse complement strand
CAGCTGGAGCAGCTGCCCATGACGACTCCGGCCGTTGGTGAGGTGCAGCCCCCGATGGGCGGTACGAACCAGACGAACCCGGGAGATTTGCCAAACAACCTCAACACGACCGTCCCGTCGAACCCGGCCGATGGTGTCGGTGGAGCCGAGAACGCCACCATGCCGTCCCAGATCGGTGGAGGTATCCCGAACCAGCTCGGAACGCGTCTCGCCAACCGTCTGAACCGACCGAACAATCATTAGAAGAAGTCTTGCCATGCGATGTTTCAAACCGTAGCCCTCCATATCATCCCACCCTGCCCCACTGATCTGATGATGAAAATCGATTCCAATAAATTTCGGCAAAAGTGAACAATAGCAAGAAAGGCCCTCTCATTCCACGTGACAACGGTTGACTCGTTCGAGTGTACCATAATTAATCTTTATTGATATTCATAATTTAACTTTACATTAACACAATTTGAGCGGGACATATGGGAGGGGTTTTGCCGTACGGTGGAGAAAGGTAAGAGAATGTGTGCCGATTGTTTAACTACATAAACACGCGCACATACGAGCTGTCGAGCTATGCGACTCGTCTCTCGCCCGACGGAGTGAACGAGTTACATGAATTCGTTCGTCAATAAGGTAGACAGACGCGCTGTAAACGTTTTGCTTTAAGAATCATCTCTCTCTCTCTCTCTTTCTCTTTTTCGCGTCTTCCTTTCCATCTTTACAGATAAACTTCGGACGTACTTGTGCCGAAACGGGTAGCTTATGTGATAAATGAATCTATCCCTTTTTTCGTAAATGCTAGGGGAGGGTCTGTCTAGCGTTCGGACGCGACTCGTTCTAGCGAGCTCCCCACGCTCTACGAATAAGATGGGCACCCTTCTCCGCGATCATAATGATCGGGGCGTTCGTGTTGCCCGAGGTCACCTTCGGCATGACGGACGCATCGACCACTCGCAGATTTCTAACACCGTGCACTCGCAATTCGTGATCCACCACGGCCAGCGGATCGCTTGTGGGGCCCATCTTGCACGAGCCCG
This sequence comes from Anopheles punctulatus, assembly GCA_000956255.1. Taxonomy (NCBI): domain Eukaryota; kingdom Metazoa; phylum Arthropoda; class Insecta; order Diptera; family Culicidae; genus Anopheles; species Anopheles punctulatus. The sequence continues at coordinate 13,337 of JXXA01002259.1, read as the reverse complement.
CCTGATGGTTCTCGGCACCGGTGTTTTGTCGAACAGCACACTCCCAGTATTCCTAGAACCGAACGATAGAGCAGTAAGTAAGAGCGTGTCCGGGGCGATTGCTTATGTCTACTCACCTGAGATCCAAAGTCCTTGTCCTGGCAGGCTTTGACGGGCGTTCGATCCAGATCCATTCCGTACGCTTGCAGCGCGTCCGTTTCCGAAAGACGCACCGCAAACTTGATGCCCTCGACCAGCACCTTCACGTCGTGATCTTCCTTCAGGTAGTTCACCACGATCTTGGGATGCTCCAGCGGATCGTTCGACTTGAGCTCAATGTACCCGCGGCTCTTCGGGTGCAGTACGGCCGGGAAGATCTGCACCGAGCGGGAATCGTTGCTGAGCAGCTCCCCAACCTGACCGGTCTTGGCGCAATCGGCCAGAAAGCCACCGAAGTAGAACTGCAGATCAGGATCATCCGCACGTTCGGCGTACTTCGAGCTGATCTTGGCCGTAACCGCCGAAACGCCCGTACCGGACATGAGACCATCACGGAACAGCAGATACTCCATGGCCGTCGCCCAGTTGAGTGGAGCGGTGTTCGTGTCGTTCAGGAAGAAGTTAATAAAGTACGCGACATGGTTGTGCAGGTTCTTTCCAACGCCGGGCAGATCGTGGATCGGACGCACTCCAACCTTCTCGAGATGCTCCTTCGGTCCGATGCCGCTCAGCAGCAAGATCTGCGGCGAGTTGACGGCTCCACCGCTCACGATCACCTCCTTCTTGACCAGGATCTTTCGCATATGGCCGTCCTCGTCGACGATCTCGACACCGTGCGCCGTCTTGGACGTCGGATGGACCAGCACCTTCGTGACGGTGGTGTTCAGGAGGATGTGAAGATTTGCACGGTTCACAGCGGGCCGCAGGAAGGCACGGGCGGCACTAAACCGGATTCCGTTCTTGTTGGTCATCTGCGCAATCATGAAGCCGGTCGTGTTGGCGCCATTAAGATCCTGCACCTGGTAGCCGAGCTGTTCGCCACCCTTCAGGACGGAGTACGAAAACGGTGGATTGTACGGGAACCGTCCGACCGGCAGCATACCGCCCGTCGAATGGTACTTTGAGTCGACTTCGTTGATCTGCTGGTTGTCCTCCGACTTCATGAAGTACGGCAGCACGTCCTTCCACTTCCATCCCGGGTTACCCATCGCTTCCCAGTCGTCGTAGTCCTGCGGGTTACCGCGAATGTACATCATACCGTTCAGGACGGATGTGCCGCCGAGCACCTTGCCACGGGGCCAGTAGCACCGCTGCTCGGGCGATCCGAGACATCCGTACTGTTCCGGTTCGGTGTTGTACTTCCAGTCGATATCCGAGCCGAGATAGTTCAGGAACATGGACGGAATCTGCGCCCCGGTCGGTTCATCCGGACCTGCGGGATGGTACGTGAAGACGGCAAGCAATGAGTAAGAAGAAAGCTCCACCATATTGCCCCATCCCGAAGACACGCGATTGCGGTTGGAATGTTGCGGCTCCGCTAAAGTCTCGCGTTGGCAAACATCGCTAATTAGACGTCTTCGCCAGACGAGCTGGCGAACGATTAAGCTGATAGGGGAACAATTGATTCGCTCTACTGACTAGTACAGTCGAGGGGAGAAGGATGGGTCGAGCCGGGAGGTCTGGAAAAACAACACAAAACACGAGACCGGGAGACCAAACAGAGAGAGAGAGAAACAATATTTGATATGTGGAAACGACGTCGAAAGAGCGTACGGAACGCCACCAGGAGTGAAGTAATCGGTACAAAAAGCTTCTTCAGCGCGGTTCCCTTTACCGCTGGGCGGATGGGTGGGATTTTTGCATTGATGGAGAATTTTCCGCAAGATTTGCGTTTGCAATTGTGTGTGCCCGGGCCGCACAACGGCACGGCGGGGTTGGCGTGGTACGTTCGCAAGTTGCAAATGATCCATTTGTGCCACTCGGTCGGACGGAGAACGCCCGGTGCCGGGACGTTTGGTGAGCTTGTAAGCGCAATGTAGCATCTTGCTCACGATCGATCATGGTGTGGAGTTGAGATAGAAAAGACCAAAGAGCAGTGTGATGCAGAGGGTTTTTTTTTGCCAGCGTTGCGAGTTTTGTGTTCGAGTAATGGAGAGATTCAAACACTGACTAATCTGAACTATTTGCCCTATTTGTGAAGAGTTACTTTAAGGTCTGTTCATTTATCTATTTGGAGCGCTAATGAAGATTGAATTGAGTACTAAGCTGTCGTTATAGACATAGATATGGCTTTGCAGAAGTATAGTTAGGATGTGTTAGTGTCCATTTTTTGGAACAATACAAACAATTGGAAGCGGGTTTCTGACACTATGGCTTATGAAAAGTATATACGCCGCAAGGTATGCAATTCGCATGACCAACTACAACACTCAGTCTTGTGAGAGTCAAATCCTATTTAACTAAACGAATTAGTGGTTCCTTCATCGTGCTGAGGTCGTTCCAAATCGTTTTCAAGAGGGATCACGTTGAGCCGATAAGCTCGAATTATCTACTCAACTCAATTCCACCATGAAATAATCGTGCCTTTTTTCCACAAAATAAAACCCAACTCCCATTATAAGCGATTGCATCTATTAACACGTCTAAAATTAGTTTTCAATTGAAAACAAAATCACACACAAACAAAGTGAAAACGTATAAACCACCGATCGGCTCGGTGGCGTGCTCGGTTTGAGAGGGCATCAAACAACGTCAACGCGCACCGTGAAGCAACCGGGTGGAGAGTGCAGCTAATTGAATTTATTCACGATTATTACCCCACTTGTGAGAAGAAGCAGAAGATGGAGGTTTGCCGTTGCACTCTATTGCAGTATCACGCTGCAAACGGCGCCACGAGATAATGATGCGTCATTACACCGAATTGCGGAAGATTTTAATTTCAAAACTGCCAGTGCCCGACGCATGGCGGCGCTCGTCGTTCGTTGTGTTACTGCATGTGGAGTAAGCAGCGAAAAATGCTCCATATCGGCTAGTGGAAGATGAAAGCAACCCTTTAACGTGAAACATCACAACGTTTCCCATCAATTTATGTTCTAAATATAGTTTGCATGAACAAAAAAAGAAGAGCTCCACTCGCGCGTTCGTTCGGGAAAACGTCAATCAAAGTCGACCACGGCCCGCATTTGTGGTTTGTGTGGTGCATCCGACCTGGACCAAACCGGTGCGCTGAAAGACAACAAAGAATGATGCACCCGTGCCGTCCGGATGCACCGGTGAAAAGTGCATCGGGTGAGTGTGCAATTTGTGTTCGCCGCAGCGTCAGTTAGCAGGCCCCCCCTTTTTCATCGGGAACCTCCACTGGGACCGTGATGTTTGGCCCGGAAAGAATGATCCAGTTAGGGGAAAGTAATTGAATTGCGGGTGCGTATCTCTAGTCTGCAATCAGGTGTGGGCAAAAACAAAAGGGCAAACACACGTGGCAAACCGGAGCGAATGTTGGTGTTGAGGGGTTTTTCGCAAATATTCACTTCCATTGTTCAACCCTATTGTTGAGCGGCTAGAAGTGCGAAATGGGTATGGAATTGCATTCCGAAAGTCACCGTGACGGTGCCAATTCTAGCACATTTGTTCATCATCGACAAAAGCCCCGATTTCCAAATTAAAAAAAAAAAATGTCAAAAAAAAACCACCCCCAAACGAATTGGTCGGATGTGTTTTCTTAAGCGTTTTGAACACCTCACGATCGGTTCGACACGGTTTACCGTACGGCCAAAGCGTCGCAATCAATTATCGATTAGTCCCGAAAAGCTTCGCCTGTGAAAGTTTAGCGCACCGCGGCAAATCGCCCTTTCGTTGCAACACACTCTCTTGCAACGGATGCTAATTGCAGCAAAACGCTCGCGCCCGAGCACCCCCAGATAAACGACCTAGTTCTCAGTCCGGGGTTGCTTGGTTTCCTTGGTACCCGGCGGCCCGAGGTATCACGGAGCCGAACCGAGATGGCCCATCGGTCGATTAGCCAATGCGCTGCTCGGTGCGATAGTGGCCGGTGGCCGGCGGGTTGTTGGGCTGTTGGGGTGGCTAGAAATTGGCCAGTTGGCGGATTTCTGCAAACGGACCGGCAACAACTTTGTACCGTCCGATCGATCGCACTGCGCGCTTCGACCACATTCGATCCGAAAAGCGTGGCGATCGCAATGCCGCAAGAGATGATTGTTTCCTCGTGAGCGCTAGACACGGCCGGCTCAGGAATGTTGTATCGCAAGTCTGTGTGTGGCTCATCACGGCACAAAGATCTCACACCCGGGGAGGCTGTACTGTTGTGCTTGCGAGCGGAGGCTATTGTGTTCGGCTCGTGTTTGCCGTGTTCATGTACAGCTCCTCTCCAACAGGGGGGAGAAACTGTATCTGAAGACAAGAACCTTGCTGTTTTCATGAAAACACTACAATCTTCCATAGAACGTCACAGAGGCGCGTCAAGTTTTTGCGAGACGCAGCGACGCGGAGCAATTTTTGGGTCAAGGTCATAGGTGCGCACGGAATAGATGATAATTGTTCGAAACGCATAATTGCAATAGATGCAGCGAAAAACGCTGTTAATCGTGTGAAATGAGCTGTAACGCGGGTAATGATCGGATGTGTTGCGTCTTCTCTTGGTCCAACGAAGTCGCCATGTTGGAGGGTAAAGATTGCACGCTGAAAAAACGATTCGCATACGGTTCCAAAATCTCATCACCGCATTCTTCGTTACATAATACGGGCAACATACGCCAAACTACCCACAATCCTGCTGGAAGCGGCAGATTCTGATGCTCGTAAAACAAAAAACTCTCCCTTGACCCTCATCTCACGTCCTGTGCAGATGGTGCAAGGTCTCGCTGAAACCGGCGATGGTCCGGCGATATACAACGTCGGTGGCTCTCGGGGACAGAAATAAGCAGCAAAGCGACCAGCGACCCCGAAAAGTAAACCTCCGGCACGAAAATCCTCCCGCATTATCATCCACTCTTCCCAAGTGAATGCCATGCCGCTACGCTTTCGTTCCAACCGCAACCGAAAAAGGCCAAAGTCAAGTCGGCAATAATCAACCCGCCAGCTTAGCTCCCGGCTTTTGCCGAACAGTAACGACTGGCTGACACATGCTACGCTGCCAACGCCAGCGAGAGAAGGAAAAGCCAGCGTCGTCCCAGGAGAGGAGCCAAGCGGGCCACATTTTATGAAAGTAAATGTCAGACCGGTGCAGTCGTTGGGATTGCAGACATCTCGGTGCTATAAATGCCAATCTCCGCAGCACAAACGAAACGAAACTCGTGCGAGGCCATGGTCAGCTGGTGTGTACGTTTGCGAGCACGCTTGCGATTTACATCTCCCCCATTCTGTTGCGGCTCTGTTGATGCGGGAATTCTCTGAATGACGCCGTGTGTGGAACCTGTTGAACTATGCCAAACGACTCACGACACATTAGGCACGGACGAGTCGTGTCAGGCGCATCTCCTAAAAACTCACTATGGAGCGCCCGGTGGTGAACCGAGAAAGGAAATGACCGGGAAAGGAGCTCGGGTTACAGCTGGTGGTACAAAGTCCTAACCTCCAGCACGTTGCCACACCAAAACAGCCATGTTTGACGTGGTACGTTAATTGTGCCGCTCGGCTGGAACGAACGAATACCGATCGATTAGTAATAACCAAAAACCACCACCCAAAAGGACCTATTTTCCGGCAGTCAAAACGTGACCGGAACGTCACCCGCCACAGGCCCGGCTGGCGCGTGAAAGTATGTGCCATTTATTTTAATCTTCCATTCTACGGACCGGGACACCATTCAGTAACACGTTTCGGTGTTGCACAAGCTCGCCGGCTGGCGGTCGTGTGGCGAGAATTGTGTCTCCAATTGTGGCTGGTGGTATTTAGAAGACGGACGGTACGGAAGGTTGCTCCGTGTGCCAGTGGAGGTCAACCAACCGAGACGCTGGTAAACACCGTTTACGCGCGAGGACATTCTCTTTCACCAGCACCTTCCAGCATGCCGAACTCACCTGCCTCGATGAGCAGTACCTTCCAGTTCTTGATCTCCGAGAGCCGTGACGCGATTACCGATCCTCCCGATCCACCGCCGACCACGATGAAGTCGTACTCGTAGTCCACGTTTCGGGATGATTTTGCCTACGTTGCGCAAAAGAAAAGACGGTGACGCACGAGGAGAGGTCAGTGCGAATGGCGATCCTTTCACCGCGCGGGGGGTTTTTTTTATTTCACCCTCTTCTGGAAACACTTACCTTGGTACGTCCACAAGGATCCTCCAGATCACACTGTGACCTTATGAACACCTCCAGCAGACCCATAAACAGCATGTACTGCGTACCGCCGCATAGCGCCGCCAGGGTGGCCCCGACGGGGCTCGTCATGGGACAGGCACAGGACGACATCCTGTCACCGGTGCACCTTGCTGCTTGCGATTACGTAATGTCAAGGAGCGCCCTTCCCGTCCGTTCGGTGCGGTTTTGTCTGCAAAATTACAACGTAAAACGTTCCGGTTACGCGTGGTTCGGGCTTTCGAATCGCGACGGCCGCTGAGTGGTAATAATCGGCGCAAGGACGAACGATGATGGTTAGGTAGAGGAGCGAATGAGGTACCGCGGTGGTGATGGTGCCGCACCATCTCGTTTCGTTGCATCACGGAAATGTACCGAGAAACCGAACCGAGAACACCTTGTGCCGGTGAGTGAATGGCGGCTTTACATGTGCTCGGCTGGTTACTTTAGGTACGAGCCGTTTTTTGAATTGTTTTCGAAGAATAATGCTCAAGAGCCGTGAAACAGTGGAGCTTTGTGCTGTGGCAAATGGTGTCAAATTTCCGAGCTGAATGTTACACTTTTCGCCATGACGTTCCGGATGTTGGTTAAGGTAGATATTTTTACTCGACCTTCAAGACGCACCGAAGAACGTGAATTCACGCGTTATTTGTAGAAGAGTGTATAGCAATGTCGGAGTACTCAAAAACTCTGAATAGTACAACATCTCACAGACGTTTCGTAAAAAAAAAAGTTTAAAAAAAATTCTTGAAGAACTTTCTCATGCTCTAAACTGTTTCTCGAGCAAATGGAAACCTCGTCAAAACTAAAGTAATATCTTTAACTGCTTTTAACTCCATCACGACCAATAAAATGTCAACAATGTAACAAAATCTGCAGACATCCAAATACGACCGTAAAAACCACATACTCGAGCAAATTAATGGTACGTCCGGTGGTTCTAAATTGTGTAAACATTTTACGACTCTCGTTCACCGTTGCATGCGCTGCGAGGGTACGGTAAAAACAATCCATTTGACCGTTTGCCGTGCCAAGGGACACATTACAGCGTAGATAATTAATTGCGTCCAATTAGTGTGAGATTTCCAGCGGGTGTGCGAAACCAACTCGATCGTTTTCCTCTCTTTTTTATCTGCGAACATGATTATTGTTTGTCAGTGTCCGCTGGTAGGACCGAAGCAATTGCGTAGGCCCAGGGTTGTTTTTGTTTTTTCGCTGTAGAAACACTTCCTACGCTCGGGTTCGGTTCTGGGTAGGTCACTACACTAGCGCCAACAGCTCGAGCTCGAACTCCCAACGAGTGGCTGTTGGAAGGAACATTTCCACCGTGAGCCCACGGTGAAGAAGACGAGTGTTGCATCGGCGTTTGTGGTTCGGGTGCGAATGGCATCGATCAATCTCGTCATACTTGCCCGGTCGAGCCCCGCGCCAACCGCATCCGGGCTCGGACATGGATGATGTGGAAATCGATTCAATTTGCAATGCGAGCAGCATCGAACAAAAGCATGGTAGCATAACAAGCTATCAAAGGCGGTGCTCCATCATGACTTCTTCATGGCCGACAGGCCGGATAAGCCAAAATGCACTCCACGATGTTCCGGGCGATAGGCAACGATCACGCTCACGTGGGACGCTGCCGGAAGAAATAAATTGGATCTGCACGAAAAATAATAGCGATAATGCAGAAACATGACTGCTAACGAGATTTCTGTTGTGTTGCATCCGAATCAGCGCGGTGGTTGGAAACAATACAAAAAAAAACACCCAACGAACCAGTGAAAAAAGCATCAGAATTTGCGGCTGCAATCGTGTACAGCTCCTCCCTCCCCTTGCTGCCCCATCACGTAGGGCTCTCCGCATCGGATTCACCACCCGTCAACCTTCGGGTGCATCGAAGAGTAATTGAAAGATTTGATAAAATTACCAGTTGCGGATGGAAAGAAGTGGCTCAAAGCGAGCGAACGTTCGACCCATCGGATGGGTTGTTGATTTGGCTGGCCGAGGTCGTCCTCCACGGATGCCTCGCACGTCACCACCCCCTTCCAACAGGCTTGTTTGAGCTTTTGTGTAATCAAAGGTTGCAAAATTACGCTCTCGCTAATGGAGCCTGTGAATTTGCCCACTGCAAGCCTGCCGAAACCGAGAAGAAATTGCACGGAACGGGACGGGGAACTCACCGAGCAATCGACTTCTTGTGTTTTTGTTACTGCCTCTGTTATCTATCCACCAGCCGCCGCCCGTTTGCCGTTTGAATGAGCGGAACTGTCTGTCGTGTACCGCAAATCAAATGCAAATGCATTCTTTTGGGAACGGCGGCATGAACAATTCGGGAGATCGATTCGGGGTGATAGCGAGTCGAGACGATGTTACGAGACGATGCGATGATGGTGGGTTTTGGGACGAGTCGGCTTAATCGGTGGGATGGATCGTTAGATAATGGGGAATGCGAGTGTTCCGATGTGCATTATAATTATAAGCAGATTTATAATCGAATCGAAATTTATCGCTTTAATCTGTGGTTTGTATTGTTCTTTCGCCATTGCATCACAAAATCATGGATTTTGTTTCTTATCACGGATGGCATAAGCGAATCATAGGGAAAATGTGATGGATTTTTATATTTAATTTCAGAGATTTTCATCATCATGAATGCAAAAAATCAATTTAAAACAGCTTGCTTTATTTTATTTCAAATTATTTTACCAAGCTAAGTATTCAATTAATATAAAATGAAATACTTCAAACTCATACAGATAGAAAGTTATAAACTAAATCCAAACAGTCCCATAAACGTGCTGGTTGCGTGTAGGCACTTTTAATTGCAATAAAACTTCCCCTAATTGCATTCCCGTCTGAGTTCGCCTTCACTGCAATAGCGAAATGTCATTAGCAGTAAGCAAATGAAGCGGAAAAATATAATATCGCTCCAAAAACTCTGCCGATGGTCTGACTCGAAAATGCTCAACCTTTAATTACTGCTGCTGGAAGTAATTCCATTACACGACGCTGGTACATTCGATCCATCGCAACGGGCAGACATGGCCGGGGATCGGTTACCCTTATTGCTGTTCGTGCACATCGTGCGGCTGTGTGGAAATTGAGCTGTAACTGCCGATTCCACGGTGTTATGCCGGTGCTTCTGCTTGCACGGGAAAATCCGGGAAAACCCTTCGTTCATTAAGACGATTGATGGCGAAAATTGCATTACCGCTTCCATATTGCCTTCACGCCGGAAGCGTGGCCGCGGGAAAAGAAACCAGATAAGCCACAGTGTGGCCCGGACCGAACGGTAGCCGCGTTAGGGCGGAGAGAGTGAAAACTGCAGTCGGTAGACACCAGAACTGCAGCGGACGGTATCCCCCTCGGGGCTGGTGGGTTGCATCTCGGAATCACGGTGGCTAATACTGACTGACAGGATGGCAGATTGGGACACGCTCAAGGTACTCGCCCGTTAAGCCGATGTTTTCGCTCGCTGTCACACCGTTTAAACCGAGCTCAATAAGCTCGGCGTTCAAAACGGTGAGTCGATCGTATGGCAAAGGTCACCCGTTTGAAGAAGATCACAGCGTACGCGAATGCCTTTTCTGGTGCAGGTAAGGCTCTCCGAAAACGGTGTGTAAGCTCCGAACGTCTAATCTTTTGCAAATTATGTACAAATCCACTCGACAGACCTCGTGCTCGTTCGCATAAAAACAGAGCACTTGAGATGTGTGTGTGTGTGTGTGTGTGTGTCTTTTTTATTGCCATTCAATAACCACAACGTACCGCATTTAGTAAGGCTATCCAATTTTTGCCCGACGCCTCAAAAAAGGGTCCCCACCGTAAAGATGCACTGGACAGCTAAGCTAAGCTAAAGGCAAAATGACACGGAAAGGACATTGGCACGGTGACGGTTGTGCGAGCAGATTGTTCGTGTCGTACGTAGCAAATAAAGCTTCGAAGCTTATGTTCCGACCGCTTTTGCCCTTATTTACACCAACACCGGGGTGGCGGGCTGTCAGATGGACCAAAAGAGAGAGAGAGAGAGAGAGAAAAAAAACAGGGGTTTTCGCCTGTCGAGGAAATGTTTTCCAGCATCGTGCTCCTTGCAAATGCGAGCACACTATTTCTGCGGTGAAGGTAGATTTCTTCTCGTACGATGTACGACTTCAGGTAATGTTAAAGATGTGTGGTATAACGTACTGACCTTTGGAGGTTACGCGGCAACCGGTGGTAGTGAAGGGACACAGGGTGGAATAAAATCAATTTCCGGTTCGTAGACCGCAGGATGAGCGTGTTCTTTACCCATTTTGTTTGTTCTTGTTGCAATCAGTAATCCTGGCGGTCTTCCCGATGCACTAGCAACACCGCAGCATTAGAGCGGAATGGTAAGTGGGCTGAAGAGCTTACTTTAGCATCGAAGGGCTCCCCTGGTCGTATAAAGTTTAGCATCGAGAGCATGATCGCTTGAAGCCGATCGATGAAACAATTTACATCAAAACTGGGAGAACTGGGAGAAGCTTTAACGGTTGAATGAAAGAAGCTTGCTCCCATGTAAGGGCAATAGAGAAATGGAAACGAAACATGTTTACGGGAAAGTGAAGTTTTATTTGATCAAAGAAACGGCTGCAAAATTAAAAATAGCAACTTATTTCCTGAGAACATGCTTTTCAATTTTCCATTCGTCTCTTTAATCAACTTCAAAGCGTTTCATCACTGCGCTTTTCTCATCTTCCGTCATAATGTTGCATCCCATTTTCCTGCCTTGTCCGTTGAATCGCTCCAAACCCATGCCAGCACGTGCAAATCCTCGTGTCGTTAATTGCCGCAAGTTGCAGGTGATTCAATTGCAGCAATGAAAAGAATTCTTTCCCATTTGTACGCAGCGAAAGTAGGTGAGCTTAGTTTAAGAAGGAAATCTTTCCGCCGAAACTCCCTGCCGCTATTTGCAGCGCGTTTGGCTTAAGACATAAAACACTTTCGCACGGATTGCGATCCACCGATCCAGCGAAATGGGAGTAAAAACAGCGGAAAATCAATGCCCTTCTGCCGCGCGTTCCGCTATCCTGCATTTGCACCAGGATTTATGTTTCACCGCAGTTGCTTCCAATGGCAGTGGTAAAGTTTTTCACTCCCCCCCCACCATCCCTCCCATTCTTTCTTTTTATTTCAGGACAGGGGGCAAGAAAGCACAGGAACTGCACAGAAAGCTGAGTGACTGCACAGGAAAGTTGTGCTCAACTCCAACTCAATGTCTAACAATGATTCAGGGTTATCTTTAGCCGGTGGACACGGCGGGTACGTTTTGTGCGTAGGACACGGCGCGTCCGTCAGCAGCACGTCCCATTTTCCCGTGGGGACCGTCCCAGCAGCATCACGGCAATCGTGGTAACCGTAAAACGAAAAATCATGTTCCTTTGGTGTGATGGACGGTGGAGCGGTTGTGGTCGAAGACGGCCGCCGGCGATCGGTTGGTGAGGAAGGAGGGGAGATGGGGGCGGTTAAGCGCATCGTAGTTTATTCCCTTTTAAGAAGTGGTACGGCGGTCGTGTTTTGGTCGTGTCTTTCTCCGTCTACGCACGGGTAATTCTTTGGGGGATTTCTTTTGTCCACCCGGTGCGAGACTTTATCTATGAAAGTAAAGCGAACGATATAAAGTAAACCGAGGCAACTTGCTTTGGGCCCTCCGGCAATCTTCGTTTTATGATTTATTTCCGTGCGAATAGCGTCGTACCTTTTCGGTACGCAGACGGACGGAATTTGATCGGATCGGGGTGTTGGATTTTGGTTTTTTTTTTGTTTTTTGTTAAACGGATATATGAAAGCAATATTTCTCTTCCGTTTCGATGCCGCCGTCCAGCATTACAATCAGATTAATTTTACTTGCATTGCGCTTTGAGTGTCTTTCTAGTTGGCTCGGAAAATCCACACCGACGAAGCAATTGAGTGAATTGCAAATCAGGCTTCGCGCTTGATTAAGCATACCCGCGCAGACCGCGTGACGCGTGACCCTTTCCCTCTTCTCCCGCCCAGACGTGGGCACGAAAAACCGCCGTGCCCAAAAGATCATTCAACTCCCGCAGGTCAACCGGCACGCGTGAACGAACAATAGCAAGAGAGCTGCTTTTGCACGCACGTGAGAAGCTTACGCAATCCGTCCGTACCCTTCGGTGCCGAATGAGGCCAGCGGGCCCGATCGAACTCACCATTTTTATTTTTTTTGCATCGCGCTTCTTGTGGAATTGCTTAAGGTGATCAGCGCTCGGGAACGGGGGATTACAGAAAGGCCTGATTTTATGTGCCGTCTTCGAACGGCTCCGGAACGCGGGTTTCACAGTGGCTCAGGCGTTACCTTTACAAAGCTCTTGCTCCCCGTTTCCACGGTTTAATGTGAACCGGTTTTTGGTTTGATTTTTTTTCTCTCTCTCTCCTCTCCCAATGCAGTTTTAATGGCCTTGGTACTTGACATTTGCCAAAAGTCATCCCATAAAGTGCATGGTGCATAGGGACATTCGCCGAAAAACTGGTCATCGAGTGGAGAGTTGTTGGAAACTGGTTTCAGCAAGCGTAGGATGCAACACCCGGGATGCTTCTTGTTTAATATTTACTGCACGCAGGCACACAAATGGAATTTAAATGTCATTTGTTTCAACTATGTCTGCTTCTTATCGCTGAAGAATTATCTAAGTGGTATTGGATTTCAAGTATCACTATTTTGTACAAGTAAATAATTAAGTTCTAATTAACATGTTCCATGTTAATTAGAATAAATTGAAATAAATTTCAATTAAGTTCTAATAAACATTGTAATAAATTAGCTGTCGTAATAATTGTTCGACTTATGAATAAGTTCCAGGACGACTTTGGTTATTAGTCCCTAATATCCTCATTATTATTATTCATAGAACGATTCCGGAAAGAAATGAAACAACAAAAACGGCCCCATTTCTGGGTGCAGTTTAAAATGAAAACCACAAATTTTCATCAATCGGGGTGTCCACGGCGAACATACGAACCAATCGCACGGCTGTCCGATAACTTAAAAGGTCAGATCGGTGTGTTTTCCCA
>JXXA01002253.1:0-17366 GCA_000956255.1 Anopheles punctulatus | reverse complement strand
ATCTCTGTGAAGCTCTTTTTCTCAATGAACTCAAATCCCTTTGATTCCGCCTTAGGAAGACGAAATGATTCAATCTTTTCTCTTTTAACATTGTCCTCCACCCTAGAGGCGGTTGATCGGTAGCTCGGCTGCTACGGAAGTTTATGTTTCCTTTGCCATCACGTCATCACGGCTTTAAGGGCACAGCAGAGCAGAGCAGTAATCCGTTAAAATTTCAATTTTCCATCCCCAATCGGAAAGTAGAGTCAACCGAGCGATTACGATCCAATCGGTAGAATGTAATCCCCGGCTGATCGCAACTCCTTGATCGTACTCGTACGAGAAGCTTCATCCCTCGCCAACGATGTGAGTCTTTAATCATCCTCATCTTCTGCGTCGTTGGTCTTCATCGACGCGAGCAATCTGGATGACGACGACGACGACAACGGCGACGACGATGACGAAGGAAGCAGCACTTAGGAAAAAAAAGAATAGAAGTAAACACATGAAAGAGAATGTTGAAGACTCATTGATCAAATTTACGTTGCCACGAGATCCGACCAGCGGAAGAATTGAGTGGTATTTTTGTAGGGCTTACAGATTTTAGCCCTCGGGATCGCCGGCGGTCTAGAGCCGGTCTTGGTGCCGTTCCCCAAACCACTTGGACTATGAAGCATTGTGTGTGTTCTGTGAAATTAAATACTTCCGTTCCGTTTGGTTCCGTTCTCTTCCTGTGGGAGCGAATCATTTAATAGCTGCAAATTGTGTCACTGCCTAGCAGCAGCGACGAAAGACGCTGACGAGTTTTCTTTGTGCATCGGCGGCCCTCGGATGTGGAGGATATGATGGATAGTGTTTGGTCACAAATTTAGCTCGCCTTTCCATGACCGAGAACCGGAAAACGAAGGTGGTCTTTGCAAGTGGTGCCCATCGTCGTAGTGGAGCGTTCTTCTTCCTTTTGTGCGAGACCACCAAAAGACGATTTCACAACTAATAGATTTGCGTCTCACTTAATTGCCACTCACTAGTTGCAGGCAATGCGAGGAGGGAAACTTCAATGTAACTAAGCTCTCTATGTTCTCTACATTTCAGATGTCCCGACACAGATGCCACCCTTGACGCCCGGTACAAATAAAAAACTTACGGAAGTGCTCTATGCATCGTTTGCATCCTGGGAGAAAGAGGTTCAAACATTCAAAATTACCAAAGGTAAGCATCGTTTTTGTTCCGGATGGATTGAATGGTTTTTAACTGTTTGACATAGTTCAGTGTTATTATTTCAGTTTAGTGTTATGTTATGTTATTAGCAACAGTAGGAAACTTACGAATAGCTCATTCAAATCTTTATTTGTTTTATATTCGTTAGAAAAATACAAGATTCATCGAGTAAAAACTGTAGGTTTCCTGGGTAAACTTGCTTGGTTACAATAAGATGTCATCGCTGTAATCAGCAGTAAGACAATGTTCCACCGTTTAATCCACTGATACTGTTGTCGACTTTTTACGACTAAATGGTGTGGACTTCCAACACGCCAAAAGTTAAGGTCAGTGTCAGATCACTTTTCTGGTCAAAAACAAAAAAACAACCCTCTTCCCATGGACAGGAGTTCGGTTTCGTTTTCCTACCTCGACAGCACTACAATTCTGTTTTGTGTGATTTTGGATGCAAAATTGTCCCTGTAGAGTGGAACATTAAAATCAGCAAACAATTAATACTTTATTACCCTTTGTCTTATGGGTTACTTGTGTCCTTCACCACAATTCCATCAATTCATTCAAGGGTGAGAATAGATGATCTATTGTTTACTTATTTTCACGTTTAACAACCTAGTCTTAATCGTCACAATCGTAACATGTTTTTTTTCTTGACGTTTTTTTACCTTCGGTAGATCCCCGACAATGGACAGCGGAACACGTGCTAATTTGGTTGAACTGGTCGATAAAGGAATTTTCGTTGGAGGGCGTCAACAAGGAACCGTTTCAAAAGATGAGTGGTCGTGACATTGTTGGACTCGGCCGCGAAGGGTTTCTTGCGATTGCACCTCCATTCACGGGTGATATTCTATGGGAGCACTTGGAAATTCTACAAAAAGGTAAGCAAAACATATGTGCGACCATTTATCTCATGCCTCTCAATTCAAATTTTTGTTTCATTTTGCATTGATGCATTAAAAATAATTTCCATAATTTCCAGAAAATCTTAACTAAGCTATGTAATACACACTACATTAAACACATCTACGCTCTACATATAGCGATTAGACAATGTATTGGTGGCTGTACAATGATGTTGTTTGCTGTATGCCTTTATGTTAATTAATCCAATCCGATTTACTGAATTGAAAGCTGAAGGGAAAAAAACAACAAGTTGAGTAAGAGGTTCTCGGCGCTCTTGGCTAGCGTTGGTTACGTAGCAAAAACTATGGTAAACAAAAAAAAATAAACCCCACACACCCGAATCGTCAACGGCAAGGTTTAATTAGGAAGATGGGCATGTAATGCGATTTTAATCAATGCACCAAGGCAATCGTGGCCACAAACTGCAGTACTATCCACTCATCATACCCACTACATGTGCAGTCCACTTCAAGGGTGTACACATCGCTGCACACAACTATTTCATAGGTCGATTCGCCACATCGAAAATGATCATCAAATAAAGATAGATCAGCTCCACGCCACTACCGGTGATGAGGATCGCCATCACCTTCAGTGTGTGTTTTTACTAGTAGAACCAAGGCATTCGCAATTGTTTCGTCCATTGGTTTGTAGCTCACATAGAACTGTGCTTAAAAGTACACTGTTAGCCAGTGGATAGAATCACGTTCCCATACAGTAAGCACCGTGGCAAGGGTATTGTTAAAAGCACCAGTTTTTTATTTTTTTTAACGACAGAATGTAGTGAAAATTTAACGCCCTCTTACCGACGTCCGCCCGAGAACGTTTCTCCTGCCTCACAAGGTTGTCTGAAAGAGGTCAACATAGGCCTCCCCTCAATGATCATAATGTCAACGGACAAGCATCCATAACAAGACAATTTCATCTTCATCACTTTTACTGACCCGCTTGTAGCGCCGCACTCCATTCAGATGGAACCATTTCTTACTCAAACCGCGGGGTTCATGCGCTGCCTACGGGTCGATCGTGATTGAGATTGGATAATTGACTCTATTGCCTTAAATCGGTTATGCCAGGGGTTAATTGGATTAACGTCTGCGATCTTAAGTCTTGGGCGGTGAGCTCATTTAATTGAAGTTGGTTAATACTAACGAGGGCACATCTCGATCAATTGCTATGTTTGATTCCATGGGTGCCGGATTTACCCTTTGTCCTTTGATTTTTTTTTTCAATTGCTTTGATTCGTATGTGTAATGAGTTTATTTTGATTTCCATCACATTTCCATTGCGTTCGGACATAACACTGGCTAGGTAACACCAGCGTTCACAAGAGTGGATGTAAATTGTATTTCTGTACGCACGGCAGGAAAACCCCTGCGCGATTATGTTGCGGGGCAAACAGCTTTATTTGAGGAAATTACTTTCCCTAATATTTGTTTCCTAAATTTCCACTTGTCCTCATTCCGGTTTGCTATCGCCGTCGTCCTCACGCGCACCTTGTAAAATGCTTCCTAAATTCGATTTTAACAGCAAATCAGCGCATCCCACATCGTACCTTAATGACATTTTCCCACGCATATGGCCAGCTATTTCGGCTACTAGAATGAAATTGTACCATGTACCATGCTACTGGAACGCGCCACACGCGCTAATAAATTGAATTTCACATTTACCAAATCGATTGCAACCCGTTCGGCGGCGGTGGCGCCACCGAGGGCAACTCGGACGGTGACGTTTGCTTTCCCAACTCGAGTTTGAAATGATGTTAGAACGAAAAATACGTTGTCCATTCATCACATGCACATCGAGTCGAGTAGGGGTGTGCGGTAAATCTGGAAGAGGAAATCAAATCAAACGAGTCCGGCGTCATGCTGGAAAATTGTCGATGGGTTTTGGGAAAAATATAAATATAGCACTCCCCTCCGCTGAATTGACTTATCAAAATTTCCTACTTTCTCGCAAAAAAATTCCCCTCCCGAACCCGAACGTCAACGATCAATGGATGCTGCTGTAGGTTAGGATCGACCCGTTTGACAGTTTCTATTCTCTGCATTCGAGAGTAGATCAATAGAACCACCAGGAGTCATAATTGAAGCATTCGAAAAGTACGCGTGTGCATAATAAAACGTCGGTTGTATTCATACTCACATATGCACATGCACGTTCCTTGTTCTTCTGCTTTCGTTCGTACAGATTGCGAAAAAGCATTGCTAGAACACGGCCCATCGGCTGTGTACGATGCTTCCTGCGGGCAGGCGTCCGGCGGTGGAGTTGGCGTTAACGAACTCAACGAGTACAACAGCGCCCTTCAGCGGTTAAGTGGCCAGCAGCAAGAATTCGGCAGAGGCAATGGTTCGGCCAGCAATAGCAACAACAACAGCAGCAATACTCCCGCATCTACCTCGAGCACAACCCCCGGTACGACGACGCCGAACAGCAGCAGTACAACCAACACCAACAGTGGCGGCGGCAACGGAGGTAAGTGCCTTGATCCGTGTTCTTTCCTTCCTTCTAAACACTTATGCTAGGACGGATAAAATATCATTACTGTAGCGAAATGCATTCAATGGTTCGAATATGAGTGTGTTTGTGTGCGGTGGTGTGTTTATTTCTACCTTAGGGTGTATTGCTAAAACGTAGACATCGAGCAAAGGCTCAACCTTTAACTTTCAACAAAAAGTGGAAGAACACAGCACCGTATAATTAGTTACATCAAACCCTCGAAAAAGCCGCCTCATGCCCACCTCCCTGCTGCTCCGTGCTGCGGAAGCTGCCGGGTAAGGGAGCGCTCCCGTAGCTGGCTCGGGAGGGAACGGAGGAATAATGAGTAATCATGCGTAGCGCAGGCCAGGCTGGGCAGACAGGCTGTGTGGCAGAGCGGTAAAATAACGAAAAAAGGTTTATTCCCCTGATTTTGCTCTTCCCCCGGTGGTCACCTGCATGAGAGCGCGGGCCAGTGGGGAGGAGTGTCGGGAGAGTTTGTGAAGGAATCGGGAGTCTATAATTTCGATAGTCGGACTATTGAAAGCAAAAAGCAAAACGACTCAACATCTATCCACTCCTAGCGACAATCCCTTTCAAAAAGCGCACCGCCAAAGACCGATCGGGTGTTGATCCAGCGATCCACAGCCACCGTAGCTGCGGAAAGGCTGGGGCTGAGAGTATTTTCCATTTCGTTTGATTGCGGTTGAAAATATTATGATCATGCTGCACAGCCTGAAAATTTGTACATGTATGGGTGTGTGTGTGCACGCGTGCGCCCTATAATAAGCTGTCTAAATCAATATCGGTTCGGATCGACTGATCGATTGATCGTTCCTCTCGTGCCTCCCGGTGTGTTGGGCGAGGTAAAAATGGTAGCGTAAGTCCCCTTTAATTGCGCCCATTCGAGCCACTCGATTTTTTGAATGAAGCAAACGGGAATCCTCCTCAGTGTTTGTTATGTTTGAATCAGCAATCAGCAATCACCGTACTACAACCATGAATCCAGAGTCTGTGGTCTCAAGCGTCTGCTGGAAATCATACCAGCACATACCATTAGAAGAGTGCGCTTAGTGTCACCATTAGTTACACCATTTAAAAGTTCATTCAACCAAATTGGCAACCGTTGGCAAATTCGACAGTGAGTGTGTGTATCGAGCGAGTGAGCACGACGCGGTTTGATATACCGTGCGAAGGAGCCACTGTACTGTACGATGTTTGAAAGCACTCAAAACGATCGTTTGCACATATTATACACTCGCCAGTGTCTCTGCAGTGCTTTTTACACTCGCTGTTGTCGAGGGTAGCGCTGGGCTGGGTGTGCGGGGTGCAGCAAGGGTTTGGTTGTTGGAGTATTATATTTTGATGCGGGCGTCCGTTTCGATGATGGTCGGTTATATTCTTTTAGAATGTGTCCATGTGTACGTTGTGTTTGTTGGCCGTTTTTTTTTTTACTCGTTTACATCGCGGTGAACAGTCACGCTCGAGCTGGCAGCCAAACAAAGACCACATGCGTTGCGTTTTGTTGTGTTGTGTCCCTTGTAGCATTCCCTCACCGTGGCACACAAATACCCATACACACACACACACACACACACATACACGGTGCATACATTGCGGTGTTGGTGGTGGACACAGCCGATAAACAGGCAGGGCATAAGCGAATGAGAATTGTCGTTGGAGCTTACAAACCGTGAGGAGGGATCCAGTGAAATACGCATGACATGCTATGTTTTGATTTAATGTATTGGTGTAATTTGGGGTACGAACGTCATCATGTATGCTGGAGAATATTTGAAAAACTTTGTGAAGAACGGATGGCCACGAAAACTTGGAAGAAATTGTTGCCAAAGTCCTTCAAATTGATCGAAAAAACAAACATGATCATCTTCATGTTTTACGTAAAATGTCAACGTAAAGTGGCAGTCGCGTATTGCTTCGGCAACTGAACTAGCAAGTGTATTAACGTTATTTGCGCTGCTTGCGTGTGGCTGATCGGGTGGGAAGGCGTGGGGAAGGGAGGAATACAGTGCATGGGTGTAGGGAGCTACACGGGATGATGATTGCGGATGGTGGTAGAAGCCGCGATCGTTGATTACATAGTCCGTTTCTCATATGCCGCCCTCCTGCTCTCCCTGTCCCCCAGCCAGCTGATGGTAGTTCCCACCAGCTACCCCATTCAGGCTCCGGCAACAGCCTTCACACAACGAGCGCCCGCGCGCGCGCGAAACCACCGGTTGTGATCTGCGCCACTGCGGCCACTAGTTGGGACGGTTGCGGCGAATGAATGAACCGAGCAGCAGCCGGGAATGAATGAATGAGTGGTAACGCGTGGCCGTCGTCCACAGTTGATTGAATGTATGAATGAAAAGACAAAAAGCAACTACAGCACAGCACCAGTATGCGCTGGCTCTGAATGTCTGATACACTAGTTGAAGCTTCGAGACGGTCCACCCACATGCCCTTTAACATTATTGCCTGCTAGCACGTGCAGCGGACGGGGCAAATACGATACGACATTTGGGGCACAACTGAGATGAGAGTAATAAATCTTCCGACACCAACCGAGTGTACTTGAAACGTTTGCTGCTTCTGGAAGACGAAAGATGTTAAACTCTAACTTCTTCGTCGTTGAAAAACGCGTTTGAGAGGTGTGTGACGCATTATGTGATAACTTAATAGAATAACCGTGGCGGGGCTCACCGGGTTTTCTTTCTACTCAGCTCGTACACTCTAATTTGTTTGCACTCCTTGCACCATTGTACTCCTCCAATTTGAGTCAGTGCTTACAACGCTCTATTGCTCGAAATGGGCAAAACGGGCTTCACCACCAGGACCACCAGGCGGGAGGGGAAATCTCGTTCGACAATGTTTTTCCCGCGCTTTTCACTGGACCCCATTACCGCTTCCCAGTTGCTGCGTGTCCTTTTGATCCTAGCTTCTTCCTCTGAGTGCACTTACGCATAACAAAAGCACATGGTTTTGCGATGGAAAACGATTACGCATAAAAACAGCGACATCAAAAGGTACGAAAATAATTCAATTATGCTCCGCCCTGTTTTCGAGTGGAAAGATTTTCTTGTACAAAAATATGATCATCTCTTCAGGCATGCATTCGCTACTGCGCAAAGCATTTTAATGTATGGGCCATAGGTGGCGGGACTGAAGATAGGGTTCCTTCTATCTAGTTTTCTTTCCTTCCTGGCGAAGAAACAAATCCCCCTGCTGCAAAATCTGCACGTCGGCAGTTGTCCTGAAATTGGATCTTACAGTCCGTAAATATGGACGAACTGTTCCTATAATTGCTTGTTGCGTCAATAGACCAACTGCGAGAGCGCGATGAGTAGAATTCGAAACGAGTTTCTCTGGATTTGAACACCGCTCGGTGAGCCGGGAGACCGTGGTGGAGCAAATGAAAACGTTTGCAGTACGGTGTTGGGATGGGCCTCGTCGGAATTACAGAAGCTCCCGGTGTGCGTGAATGTTACCCAGCGATTCGAACGTGGCGGTCATCAACGGTCAGAAATTGTTGCGAGCGTGGACAAAATAACGACCAGCGTCATCGTCATCGTCGTTACCCTTCGATGCGTTTCTGTTCTCCACACTGTTCCTTTGTTTTTCTGGCAGCAGCCGAATGAAAATTCGACTCACACTCGCTTGACGGTTCGTGGCACATGTAGGCTAATGCAGTTCCAAACGAACTCAATGGCAACCCGCAGACGAATCGGACACAACGCTACCAAGCAGTGCTTCACCCACACTACGCCGGCGATGGTTACTTTTGCACGTGCATCAAGCGTCCTATCGTAGCCGTGAGTGTTTATTGCAGATACAAACAAAACAAAAACAATACACTCTTCCTATGCCGGCCAGCGCGCTGTGGGCGAGCGCGCTCAAGTGCAACAGTGTCGAAATTGAAAGAGAACCACTGCGCACACCAACACGCACGCATCGAGTCAAGTGAAAGGAACGATCAACGATGCACACACGAGTACGTCCATTGCCAGGAAAACAAAGTCCGTTGTTGGGGTGTGTTTCATACGCCCATATCACACTAAGCGACACGCCAGAACACGATCAAATCCGATTAATTAACGGTCGACCTGTGTTGACGGTAGCAAATCTAATCGAAGAGACAGCCGAGATCCGGATCAGGATCCGAACAGGAGGGTGCACAGTTATTTTGAAGCATCATTTTCAAATGTTAACCTTCGACGAAGGCTCCTCTTCATTTCGCAGGTGGCCACCTCCACCGGAGGAAGACTTCTTAATTTATGGTGATGAATGTTGTAGGTTATGAATAACATCTACCTAGTCAGACGCGACACACACCACGACACGGTGCTGCTCCGACTAAGCCAACACCACCATCTGTTCCGCACTGACTTACATTTCTTTTCTACGCCACGGTCTTGTGGTCGACCACCTAGGAGAGTGGAAAAGTGAAGGAAAAGCAAAGGATGAAACTTTTCCTTTCGTGCCCAGCAGATGGGGTGATAGTTAAGCGCAGTGGTAGCAGTTGGTTTCCCTCTCGAGTGCCTTCTTGCGTGGCATTGAAGGCGTCAGGCGTCGTTTATTAAAGCAAACCACCAGAGACGGGACGGGGGCCTCCAAAACGGCTAGTCTAGTGCAAACTCTCCGGGGCGTGGAATGCGGGTTAAGGTTATACGGGCGTAGCTTCATAAATTTTGCACTCGAAAACGTGAGACACAAGACGCTGACATAATAACGCGTACAAGCGCCGTCGCCGTCGTTCCTCGAATAGCATCGCATCGAATAAATCGAATGGAGTTCATGCTTAAAAAACTTAAAAATAGCCAAAAAATTGCTCAAACCACCAACCACACACTGGTTCACCTATCACCGGCTCGTGTGACGACGATTCGTAAAGATTTCATTTTGGCTGCCCAGCTTCGCTCACAACGCACACAGCGGTGGTCGAAGTCACCACAATCCCAGCCGATCGATCGCCTATCGCACAGGTTTCGTTTGCGTGAAGCAACAGCATGTGGAAGATAAGCGCGGTTGGACTATTTTACGCCTGCGCCCGCCGCGAACCGTAAGAGAGAATGTACATATCCCGCCTTTGCAAACAGACAATCCCATCATGACCCCACAAACAGTTGGTTATGGCTTTCTCCCACCCTAGAAACCATGCGCAAAGAGCTGTGATTGGTTCGGATGGTTGGAAAATGTGTGCTTGGATTAAGATCGAAATTCGAACATCCAAAACATACTTCACCGATTGGTCCATCGCTCGTTTCTAGCGTTGACTCGGTTGGCAAAAAGTCGCTGCTTTTTTTAATGTGTCTATTTTTTACAACACTTCGGTGGTGGTGGATTCACGCTTTAGCTGCGTTGAGCACAAACCCTCGGTGATAGAAAACCGTTGCCGATTGCTCATATGACGTGCTATTTTGCAGCTTTTCGGCCAGCAAACATAACGCTGTTTCATGCATATGAAGCATACGGCCGCTGTCTGTGAAGAGGACATTCAATGGGATTTCGCTTTTTTATGGGTGCATATGGTTCTGCATCGAAGAGAGGCTAATCAATATGGAAATGGGTAAGGAAAATGAATGATGCCGACTTTTGGGCTACAACCTCATGCCCCGCTTCCGGAATCATATTCGCGTTATAAGGCAGCTGCCCGGTTATTTGCATTTTTATCGCTAAACTGTGGCCATCAGGCAGCGATCACCACATATTTCACTTATCAAAGCTGTGGTAAACTTCTTTGGTTAGAATGTTCAGGTTATCGTCAACAATAGGCAGCTTGTTATATTTCCACGTTGATCGTTTTTAAGTCATGAGCGTCAAGTGATCGCGATGTGGAAAAGTGGAAGAAAACCTCCTATATCCAGTAGAGCAGGAAGAGCTAGCGAGTGTCATTGCTGGCACTACTGCTGCAGCTAGAGTATTAGCATAATTGCAGAGCAGCAGTCAGGAGTCGTGTCTGATCGTGGAAACTTCGAGGAGGCTCCATCTACCAGTTTTCATAAATGGTTTCAATTAGTGTCGTTGCGCTTCTGGTTATCTCCTTCTCTTTCAATATTAAGTTTTAATTGGGCCGCGGAAGAGATTCGATCATGCCTGGGCAACCTATCAATCAAAAACAATGATAAATTATTGGTGCACTGTTGAACGCCGCTGGATCGCTTTAATGGATCGAGCGCTTTTCGTTTTGTTCCGGAATGTGTGATGAAAATGTATTGCTTGTCCACGAACGTGTATTTGTTGAAAATGGGTTTTATTTGACATTTGTATATTACACACTCGAGAGAAAAAAAAAACCCCAATCCACTACCGTGCGATGGATGCGTTCAGTGTTTAAAAATAATTTTCTTTATCTTTGCACCGTCCCAGGCGTGGTGATTCAAAATCACCATGCCATCGTCACCGGTGCTGTTGCAACTTTTGTTGCAAGAACGCGTGCGCAAATATGTTTTGCCGCCCGTGCCCGTAGCAGGACTAATTTGAATATAAATGTGTCTGTGCATGCTTAAACAGTTCCCAAGCGCCATCGCCAAGTCAGTCGCCGTGGTGGCAGTTTGTGAACCGCGCGCCGATCGCACGGAAAGGAAGTAAGCGACTCGAGCGATGCATCAAAGATGCGCGGCTCAATCAATTGACTGTCTTTTCCTTCGTCTCCTTCAGTGCTGCGTGTGCCGCGAGTAGTCGCCGGTTAGAGCCGGTGTGCGTGCATAACGGTCCATACTTCCGGAGAGTGGAAGTCAACGTATAGGCTAGGCGCTCTCGTCTGGACGTGGCTGGCTCGCTGGATTGACCATTGGAGGAGAAGTTCAGGAAGAAAGCAGAAAGCAGCAGTACGGTCAATCGAGGGGTTTCTCGCGCACAGCTTCCCTTTTCCCTTTCGGGTACCCGGTGGAAAAGGGAAGGAATGAGACGCGCTAATGGAAATGTGTGCAGAGTTCAGGAAAAAGGATGAATTATGCTAATCCAAATTCCCCTGCCCTCCCTCCTCCATCCGCTCCACCTTCGTCGATTGGACACCGCTGGTGGTGAGTGGCTGGGACACGTCTTGGCGCCCATATTAATTTCAACCGGAATGAGGAAAAGCAATCGTTAATCTAACAAAAATTGGCATCTTAATCGGCATCCGTGGCCGTCGCTGCGGAACTATGTGTTGCCCGCTTTTTTCACTATCTAATACGCCAGTGTTGGATGAAGAGGAAATGAATTTATGTCAGTAGAACGATTTTTGTATAACCCAATTATTCGCTGTCGGGTTGCAAAAATCTTTTAAGTGTGATCATTTGTATAAGTTTGTTCAATATGTTCGGATCAATATCCACGAGTGCATCATACAAATGAAGCTATTTGCTCATTTGCTCAAAAGGTAACACGATTGCCGTGGTAAACGTTCGTTCTAAGTTACCGTCCGCTGTCCACGGGTGAGCTGAATTGTGTCGTCTTAACGCAACGCCCTACCCGTCTGTGAAACGAGCAATTGCACAAAACTATTAGTTGGAGCGCCTTCGGAAGGCTTTATCTATAATGAATATTCAATTAAATTGTTTGCTCTTCTTCGCATCTGCACCGCTGTCTTTCGCGTAGTTCTTTTTCTCTCCCTTCGGTGGTGGTTCGCCCCTTACGAATGAGTGTTCGTCTTTACGTTCGGCCTTCTGTCACTAGCGTGTGTGCTGTAGGGAGCTTCTTGTCAGTCCGGATCCAACGTCACAGCACCCAACACCCAACACCCAACCATCGCTGCTAGCTGCTTCCCCCATTCTGGGCATTGGTTACCCTATCGATCCCTAGCAATCGATTGGCGATAGACGTGCGCCGGTGCGCGCGCGAGCTCACGCTCAAGAACCACAAGCAAGGAAGGCGAGGGTAGCACGGTGGAAAGAAGACTTTACGCAAGTGAGTAAACGTGCGCGCGCGCGCGCGAGCGCACACGCCTGGCCGGCTTGTTTTGTCTTTGGATGAAGCGTTGGGTAGCTTTTTTTTCTCTGTTATTATTTCTTTTGCATCGTTTTGTTCGATTTTCGTGTTTTGTTTCCCTTTGCGTAGTAGTTCACTAGGAGAACCCCCGGGCCCGAGACAATCCGCGTCTTCCGCGCTCCGTTCAGAACCGGTAGGTTCTGTTTGGCCCGAAGGCAAACGAGACGATGGAAGATGAGAGAAGTGCTATCTAGCCAAGCGAAAAAAAAAACTATTGTGAGTAAGGGAAGATGGTGAGACGGGCGCGGCAAGACGACCAGGTACCGGCAAGAGCAAGAAAACAGCCGAAGCAAGTGAGCGGATGTTAGAAATTAAACGCCGCATAAAGTTAGTGGCCGACCATCGAGCTGGGCCGACGCGAGGAGGTGGGGTGTCCGCGCCGGGGAGTTGTTGGTGGAGATGGGCGAGAATGGAAGGAAAATAAAGAGAAACCCACCAACAAGAAGATCATAGGTCGCGATCACTCCGACCACGATTGTAGTCGGTATAAGACAAAAGCAAGAATCAAGCAAAAGCGTTTATGGCACATAGTGGCATGGGGAGAGATAGGAAGGATCGAAACATTGCCTGCAACAACGATATCTTGTAAATATCGCCGTACTACTAACTATAAAGCCGTACGCACAGACAAAAAGTTTTAGAAATCATAATCTACTAAGCGCGAAAAGAAATATCAGCTTCAAGCACATTAGCACGGCATGTTTTATTTTCTAGCAAACTGTAATTGACGATCACTTGACATGAGAATCACGTTCGATCTGTTCGATCGATCGCTACCGCTTGCGGAACGAGTGTGTGGCTAGTTCTTGTTCCCATGCCATGTAAATGGCATGATGCTGGCTTCTTGGGTTCTTTTGAACCGATTTCCGGATGTTTAACCGCACGTGAAGCTCTCCGAACAACGTCGCTACATCCGGTGTAAACTAGTTTCGGGCACGGCTCGTGTGAGTACGAGCTCCGGTGAGAAAGGACACCGAACGCAGACTGCTGGTAGAGCAGTGTTTGTATTTCTTTTCCTTGAAATTGTCTATAGCTAAAAGTGTAATATAAAATGATCTTGAGCATATTTTTATTGCTTCATCGTAGTGAAGCTAACATGCATACATTTTATGTATTTTAGCTAAATATATAATTCTTAAGTGATGTGTTTTATCTTACTTGGAAAATCACATTTCCATGAGCACACTCTTGCGACTGTATGCAAGCATGCATTACGGCTACGGCTCGGATATTCGAGGCTTGGGCGCGATTTGTACACCTGATATCGAAAAGGCCTTAATTAGTCGTTTATTAAGTGATTAAATGATTCGATAACGACCGAGCGAGGCAAGATTTATGTCGTCGGTTGAACGGGTGGAGGCTGCTTGTAGTGGGAGGGAGGGAGTGTGCGCACAGTGCACTCCGAAAGAAAAGTGCATCGGTGTTTTTTTTTTACTCCCCCTGCCGTCGATTAACAAATGATCAAAGGAAATGGCTCAATGAAACCAGCCCCGATTTAGCGCGAGCGTTCGATCGGTTCCCGTGCGGCCACCGGTGATTTTTGCGCTTTTTGTTTCCAACCCCGAACGCACTCGCCCAAACCCGCCCGAATGGCAAAAGGAAGCTGATGCAACGCGGGCGCTGCTGCTCGTGCGACGGCAGTGACACCCTGCTCCATTAATTTGTTATGACTTTCGTGCGAAAAGGAAATGCGCTACCTGTTACCGGCTGGCGCAATCCGTAGTATGCATACACGCTTTCAAATCGACACACTCTCGGTGGCTGGCCGGGTAGGCGCCGACGGGTGCGGGTCCGAAATCAGATCGTACGATATTGAGTTTTATTTTTTGCAAATTCAACATCCACCAAAGATCACTTTCCCCTCCCTATGCGTGCTCCTATCTCTCTCTCTCTCGGAGGGCCTGGTTGTTGTCCCTGATTGAGTCGATCATCTGCATCTGAAACAAGTTTTTTTTTACCCCATTCCTATTAGCTCTTCCTGTGCGCTTTGACCGTGCTTGGTGCGACTGTGAAACAGGAGGGAAGAGAAGGAGAGGAAGAGAGAGAGAGAAAAAAAAGTCCGATAGTGTGTCACACGTTGGTCGAACGCGATCGGTTAGGTAAAAGTGGCTCCCCTTCGGCAATCCATGGGAAAGGAAATGGAACTAAATCACTATCACCGCGGCGATTCTCGCGCTCGGGGCTTAAGGGGGGAGCCTAAGAGCCCATGAATGAAGTGGATAAATGAATCGAGTGCGACGTGGGGTGTGGTGCGTTGGGGCGGAGGTGCTGGTGGAGGGATGCCGTGAGCGAGAGGATGCCGTTTCGGTGGCGTGCTTCCTTTCGGACGCCGGCGACGGCGGCCCTGTACGGTACCGTTTGAGAGTGTGTACCGTTGATCGGTCGGACCGTGCGGCACCGGATGCCGAATCCGATGATGGGTGTGCTTGAGAGCGTGTGTGCGAAAATGATCACATTTATTGGGAATACTGCTTTTTAAACAGCGTCCTGGTTATACTTCCACCGCGTATTCGCGCCCCGAATGCAAAACGGAATCTTTATCGATACACGAAAAGAAAAGGCTTACGAAAGCGGCAATCGATTTTAGCATAAAATTTCGTACATCCGATCGCGTTTGGGCGGGAAGATGAGGAGGATCGGTGGGCTCGGTCGCCAGGGTAGGGAAATGCCAAAGTGCGCAAGACAACAACAGAACCCAGAGCTTCATTCAATTTGTGTTTCCCGATTGTGCCTACACTCAATGGCTGTCTTCGGGGCACCGTATCGCTTTCATCGAAAACCTTTGTAATTACGGTCTAACTATCGCTAACCGACGCATACTCGACGCCCGCAAGTGGTCGTAGATCTGACGTAAATGAGGCACGGTCGTAGCCGAACACGTGCGCCGACATCGTGCTCGAACTTGCCTGCGCACGTGTCTTTCGAGCCAATACCGATTACCAGCGGAGGAACCCAGCTGGCGGATGTACCGATCATTTCGTGCTGCTGCATGTGCGGCTGGTGGCAAACAATAGTTGAAAGTTTTGATTTTTTACCAAGCTTTCAAAAATTTCATCCCCGGCCACAGCGACGGGGACGATATGTGTGAGCGAGTGACAAACTTCTACGCCTGGTATCAACCTCTTCAGCGCAAGTGTTCGCTCAAACGAGCGCAATGATACGCGTTCTATGCCACCGAATATGGCAATCCAGTCACAAACATGACGACTGCTCCTCGCACAATGGTACGGGACCGTGGTAGGGCAAGGCGAGACAGACAATCGAACCGAAGGGATCGAAAATCTATGATGCACCATCCGGTCTGAGGTATCTGGTTTCATTTCCGTTCGGGAAAGGTAGAGACGAGAGTCCCAAACCCGCTACGACGCGCCCCGAAGAAGAGGGAACACCTTCGGGGGGTCAGGTCGAGCAAAAGAGAACGACCGAGGGCAAACTATTTCCAACGGAACGGAAGTGCGTACGATTTTATGGTGAAATGTTTATTAAAAAAAAAGCCTAAAAACAGAGGCATGCCTGGGCCTGGGTGTGCATGTGTGCGTGCGTCTAAGTGAGTGTGTATGTAGAAAAGTCCGCATCAATGGGCTACAAGTGACGATTATTACAGATCTGTTGGTTTAGATACGCCTGGTGCACGCTGTTGTGATCGAGAGGACGAAAATGAACAATTTAAAATTTTGTAAACACTATCTGCTAGTCAGATGATAGTGATAGTATGAAATACTCTCTATATTTATTCAATTTATCATAGTTCCATGGTTCATTGGTATATCCGTGATACGAAACAAAAACTCGGTACCATGTTGGAACAGTGAAGGAAGCCATCATTAGAACGTTAGCAACACAGGAAAATGGTCGCGAAGCACGATTTTCTGAAGAGATACAAGATCCTCTGGGGATCGTATATCATCGCCCATTGGTTCGCGACCGTTACCGTTTCCCGTTGCTGTGCAGGCAAATGTGCAATCGGACACATTTTGGCACTCGAAGAAAAAAAGGGTTCGTGTTGGTCCGATCTTGCTTTGTGCGTGTAGCTCCTTCCGTTCATACAACCCGTTCCCTACTATCACTTCCGTTGTGTTACGATTATGCTGACCTGCTTTGTCACACTCCACACCACTCCTCACCACCCGGTTCGTTGGTGGCTGCGAGCCTGCAACAGGGGAACGATTTTTGCACCGGAAGCACTGATTTAATTGGTCACATCTCAATCCGGTTACCGGGGGTTGGTTCGGTTTTTGAAGAGAAGAAAGAATATGCTGGATGGCGGCGCTACTAAGAGGGAAATAAAAAGAGCCCCACGGAGCGGGAAAGCAAGAGAGGCGATAGAAAGAGATTGGTAGGGTAGGGCGAGTGGCCGCCTAAGATAGGAAAAGTGAAAAGTGATTGGATTTTTGTCTCCGCCAATCGAACGCTTGGCTGAGATTTTGATTGCCCTTCACCTGAGCGAGAGATAGAGCCAAAGGTGTATGTAGCAGCAGCATCAGCACACCGACCGGGAGGAAACTTCGGTGCGCACGAATATCGCCACCAAATGCTCACAGCACACGCATACACACACACAAGAGAACACACAGAGCAGAGGAGTGTGCGGTGCAGGAAGAGACAACAGTGGCAGTGGTGGTGGTGTTGGATTACCATCTCCTGTCTTTATTGTTTCCTGTCTCCGATGGTCGTATGGGCGTCAACGGCACCGGAAATTGACCCTCAATGGTGGTGGTAGCCTCGGAGGAAACGTGGATAGAACGAACCACACTCTAGACAAAGCGAGCGAGCAACACGCGAGAGAATCCGAAAGGAGATTTCATTCGTCTCGCACTTTC